>PVJS01000360.1:0-136944 GCA_004027185.1 Glis glis
TATTTATGTGGTACATTTGTTGTAATTAATGAACCAATATTGATATGTTGCTATTAACTAATGCCTATACTATAATCAGATTATCTTAGTTTTTACACAATGTTCTATTTCTTTTTATTTGTGTGTATGAATGTGTGTGTGTGTGTGTGTGTGTGTGTGTGTGTGTGTGTGTGTGTTACTGGGGATTGAACTCAGGGGCATTCTACCTCCAAGCTATACCCCTAGACCTTTTTATTTTTTATTTTGAAACAGGATCTTGTGAGGTTGCTGAGCGTCTTACTACATTGTTGAGACTGTCCTTGCACCTGCTAAGGCTGTCCTCAAAACCTAAAATCCCCCTGTCTCAGCCTCCCAAGTACTGGGATTTCAAGCATGTGTCACCATACCCAGCTATATAATGCTTATTCTGTTAAAGGATCTCATCCAAGATACCAACATTGATTTTAACCATGTCTCCTTAAGTTCCTCTTGGACTGTGGCAATTTCTCAAGCTTCCCTTGTTTTTGACAGCTTTGATAGTTTCAAGGCGTACTGGTTAAATATTTTTAGACTATCACCCAATTGGAACCTGCCTGTCTTCTGATTTTATTAGTGCTCTAGGTTTTTGAGAGGAAGGATTCAGAGATAAAGTATTTCCATCACATCACATTTAAAGTACATACTACCAACATGACATGTCTCTGTCATTTGTGACCTGGTCACCTGCTTCAGGGATAGCCTTTGTTGGGTTTCTTTACTGTGATTTATTTTTAATTGCCCTCTTTTCATGGTGTATTCATGGGGAAGAAATAACTTCGTCCAACACACACGTAGGGAGGGGGGAGTTATGCCTCTCCTGCTTGGAGGTAGAATATTTATATAAACTAATTGGAGAGTTTCTTTTATTTTATTAGTGCATTGCAATCATACATCTTGAAGGATTTCAGGGTGGTTGACGTATACATGCACTCATCGGTCAATTAGCCCTCCCCAATTCCCACCCCCCCTGCCTCCCCCTCCCTCCTTCCTGTTTTTAGCATAGTAGTTGACTTTGATATTTTTGTGTATACCCATCCTGTGCACCAGTTTGTTTCCCTCTCCTTCCCTCCCATCTCCCCCAGTTAGTACACCTTCTTCGCTCATCTGAGGTTTTCTCTCTTTGTCTGGAGTCCCTCCTGTGCGGGGTTATGGCTCATCCTCTCGTGACCTCTGTACTGGAGTACTCCGGGGATGGGGGCGGGGGCTCACCCACCCAGCGTCCCCAGCGCTGGGAGTCTCTGGGGGCGGGGCCAAGGGCTCGCCCGCTGTACGTCCCCAGCACTGGGGGAGGGGTTCTCTGGGGGTGGGGCCAAGGGCTCACCTACCCCGCATCCCCAGTGCCGGGGTCTCCAGGGGTGGGGCCAAGAGCTCACCCTCCCCGTGTCCCCAGCGCCAGGGAGAGTGGTTCTCCTGGGGCAGGGCCTAGGGCTCGCCCATCCTGCGTCTTCAGCACCAGGGGAGGGATTCTCTCTGGTGGGGCCAAGGGCTAGCCTGCCCCGCATCCCCAGCGCTGGGGGGAGGGGTTCTCCGCGGGTGGGGCCAAGGGCTCACCCACCCCACGTCCTCAGCACTGGGGGAGGGGTTTTCTGGGGTTGGGGCCAAGGGATCATCCGCCCCGCATCTCCAGCACTGGGAGGTCTCCAGGTGTGGGGCCAAGGGCTCGCCCACCCCCTGTCCCCAGCTCCAGGGGGAGGGGTTCTCTGGGGGCGGGGCCGAGGTTTCACCCGCCTAGCGTCCCCAGTGTGGGGTAGGTCTCTGGGGGCGGGGCTGGGGCTGACCTGCCCGTGTTCTCTGTGCTGGGCCGCTGGGGAGGGGGCCATGTCTCATTTACCTATGTCCTCAGTTCTGGGGTGTTCCAGGATAATGTTGGGCTGTTCATGGGGGGCTGTGGCTCGCCAGCTCGTGTTCTCAGAGTTGGGCTGCCCCTGTGTATGGCCACCTCTTCTTTGTCTCTCCTCATTGCACTCGTTGCAGGAGCAGAGGCTCACGACCCACCCCTTGAAACCATCGTCATTGTAGGTGAGGGTCTGGATTGACTTGGGCAGTGTAGGCGTGGCCCTGCATAGATGGCGCCTTTGCCTCTGCTCTCCACTCACCAGGTGAAATGTGTGGAGTTCTGTTTAGCCCCCCTGCTCTGTCCACTGCCTCACACTCCTCTGCTCTTTGGCTCTCTTTGTTTTTTTTAGTTTTGTCCACCCCACTTTTCTTGTTAAGAAGTAATCTTCCTGCCGGCCAATTTCCGGGTTTTGGAGTGCCGGTGACACGCTGCCTCCCTTTATCTCACTCACTCCCATGTTCTTGTTGGGCGGTTCTGGGGGGGGCATGCCATGTCTGTCCATGTCCTCAGTGCTGTGGTGTTCTGTGCCGGTGCTAGGCTACTCCATGGGGGCCGTGTTTCACCCGCTCGTTTTCTCGGTGTTGGGCTGCTCCTGTGCCTGGCCGCCTCATCTATATCTCTCCGCATCACTTTCTTTGCAGGGGCTGATGCTCGCATCCCACCCTTTGCAGTTGTCACCGTTGTAGGTGTGGATCTGGTTCAACTTGGGCTTCATCATGGTCCGATGTCAACTGCTTTCGATGGTGGACTGTAATCGTTGGTTTCACAAGCATCAGCTGTTTCTTTGCTGGAGGATTCTGGGGGCTGCGGAGCTGGCGTGGCTCAGCCAAGATGATGCCTTTAGCTCCACTTTCTGCTTACCAGGTGAAGTGCTTTGCGCTCCCTACTGCCTTCTGCTCTTCCCACTGCCTCGCATCCCATTGCACTTTGGTTCTCATTGTTTTGTTGAGTTTTGGCTGCCCTACTTTTCTTTTCAAGATGCAGTCTTCCCACCAGCCAAGCTCCAACTCTTGGAGCACTGGCAACATGCTGCCTCTCACTATCCCACCATCTTGGTTCTCCTGGGAGTGTTTCTATATGGGAGGTTTGTATATCCTTCACATTTATTTGTTTATTCAATTCAATATTTTATTATTTTAGCACAAATTCATGTACTAAATATTTATTTTATACTTTGCGTTATAACCCAATATTAGTTTATTTTGCTGCTCATGTTGTTCTAGTTTTGGTGATTGAGAGCTCTTTCAGTTGGTTTCTTTGTCCCTTGAGACATACTCCCATCAATGAGTTTTTGTTTTCTTTTCCCCTCCCTCCCTCCCTCCCTCCCTTCCTTCCTTCCTTCCTTCCTTCCTTCCTTCCTTCCTTCCTCCCTTCCTTCCTTCCTTCCTTTCCTCCTTCCTTCCTTCCTTTCCTCCTTCCTTCCTTTCCTCCTTCCTTCCTTCCTTCTTTCCTTCTACTCTTCCTTCTCCTCCTCCTTCTCTCTCTCTCTGTTATAGTTAGATATAAAATGTCCCTTAAAGAGCTCATTTATTACTGTTTGGAGCTGATGTAATTGAATCATGAGTGTTGTAATCCAAGCAGTGGGTAAATCCATTTTAATGGATTTATCTGTGTGGTGAGACTCAGGCCAATAGAGTGTGGCTGGAGGTGGGCCCCTGGGGATGTGGCCTTGGGGATTATATAAATGGTTCCTCCTCTCCCTGCTCACTCTCTCTTGCTTCCAGCCTCCATCATGTGAGCACAGCCCATATGCTCTTCCTCTCTCTGCTTCCTGCCGCCATGCCCTGAAATCTGCGGTTGCTGGCCTCACATGGAATGAACCCAAAACTGTAAGAAAATAAATCTTTTTTCTCTAAGTTGTATGGTCAGGTCTTTAGATTACAGCTGTGAGAATGCTTACTGGAACATTCTCTCATTCTCTCCTCTCTCTCTCTCTCTCTCTCGCTCTCTTTACTTTCTGGCACTTAAAAGATATTCTTTTCTGGCACTATGACACTTAAAAGATATTCTAGGCTCATCTTGTGTTTTTCCTGATCCAGACTTAGATTCAGTCATTTCTCTAAGGAGTCCTAGCGGTATTGGAAACCAAGATCAGGGTACTAGGTACACTTTTGCTATTAAGTCATTTTTGCAATCTCTCTCACATGATAAACATCTTTATTTTCACATGCAAGTAATACATACATGGTTAAAGGGTGAGAAAACATCCCAATGTTGGTATCTTGAACATTGGCATTCCCTGATCTGCTTTCTATACAACACTGACTGCAGCCAAATTAAGGCTCAGTGTCAGAGTATGAGCTCCTTTAAAAAACAGGTGACATATTAAAGCTTTGTCCTTTTGATTCAGAATCTTCCCTGAAGATAGCAATAGCATAAAATGTGGAAATCACCCTTATTCTGGATCTCTCATACAAGTATATTTGGGATTCTCCACATACTTTTCTTCATTACTTCTTGCTCAATATTGGTTTCCTTTACATGCCTCTGAGCTCTCATTTGCTACAGCACTTCCAATTTTACAACCCCAAATATTGGTTTTTTTGATCCTTGAATATTCTTCTTCACTTAGAACCTTTCCCCTATCATTTGCAGTTCAGACGGACCCCATTTCTTATTAACTTTCTTTGCTTTACTCTTTCTCTGAACACCCCACTCGTTTCTTGAGGTCTTACTTTCTTTTCCCATGTGGCTTTGCTCTCCTGAAGAGTTGCAAGTATGGGCCAGTTTTATAAGCCTAGGTTTAGCAATATGCAGGGCTTTAGTTAAACTTAGCATGCTTTTCAGTGGGCTTGCCTTTGTAACAAGGCACCTTAACTTTATGACAAATTAGTCCCCTCCCTAGAAACCTCATCTAAAAAAAGAGCTCTGATAAATAGCTGAGAGTTTCTTAGAACTTTTAATATCTCCATTTTTACCATAAATATGAAAAATTGAACTATGAATTCATAAATCAGGGCCCTGAGTCAGAAGAAAGGGTTGGGTTTCTCTTTCGGTGTCTTTTGAAACTTGAATAGAGCATCAGAATAACCGTTTACTTATTTGTGTTGATAAACTTCATCTGTTACTTTTGAAATCCCTGGATATTCTTAAGCAGTGAATTCTAGTTTAACAAATAATCTCCCAGTGATGTGTTGCTTTCTACGCAGAAGGTCTTTCTAAGATGAAAATATGACCATCTACCTTCCTACAGGAGGAAGTTCCCACTTGGGATACAGTCCTACATGTCTTTGGTGGTTTCTCCTTTTTCTTCCCCATTTACAATTTTTCCTGAATACATGCTTATCTTTGCAATGAATGCACATCTGTATGTCTCTTCACATCTGTGTCTGTGCCATGCCATCTTGCTGTTCTATGGTGAAATGTGCATCGAATGCTAACAGATTATGTTCCAGTACTAACCATACTATTTATTAAATACATGACCTTAGGCAATGCTGGCAAGTCCTTTGAGCCTCATTCTTTTGCCAACTGTAAAATGGGGGACAACAATATTGAACCAATGAAGTTAAGTTTTAATGAGGTCTCATTTACTGAACATTCATTACTGATCTTGTTGTATATAGGTGTTTATAAATCCGTATTTTTTTCTTCATCTGTGACTTCCTATTTATTCTTGAGGAATTAGTGGCGGCTCTCTCTTCCCAAATGCAAGTCTTCATTCTTTATGCCTCTTCTGTCCAGCCAACGTTGTCATAATTATCATTCTTGACTGGAGGGACCATATTACTTACCTTAAATTCCCCAGGGAAAGTTTCTGTTCCTGATTATTCTTGCCATTGAAATATTTATTCAAATAATGAATATTAATGTTATTGGTCAGCCCACTTAATTAAATAAATTTATTATTTTAAACTTAAGATCATATCCAAGTCTAAGTATGGTAAAGTCAAATATCCTCATCTAAACTCTGGCCTCCATAGGTCCATATTAGTGATAATTTCACATCTCTCAAGTTCAGAATGGATGTGAGGTTTCCTTCTGCATCAGAGTCATTATACACATGTTTGCATAATGTCACGGGGGCATTTCAGAGAGATTTCTTCTTAGATTTAAGTTTTCACTGCTTTGGAATGTTATCCTTATTTTTGGTACATATGCAATTAAAATACTTGTCTATTTGGTGCATATGAAATTACTTGGATTTCAATCGATTTTTTCTTTGAGGAGCCTCATTTTCAATCTCTTCTTCCTTGCAATAGTCTGAAGGCTCCACCCAGGTCCTCAGTTTCACAGGAGATGGTAGACCTGACCTATTTCATTGCACTTGTGAGACACAACCAATCCCCTACATGACAAAAATATATAAGCCTCAGTTTACTGAGTCAAGATGATTCTCCAGCCACCTCGACCAATGTACTTGCAAAGACACAAAGCAGTGTGATTGCTTCCTGGGTTAGTTATCTATTAGTAATTACCTAACCATAATGTCCGTTGTACATATCACATTTTATTAAATACAGTAATACAAGGCCCGGAACTCAGTCTGTGGCTTGATGTTAAATAGTTCACATTCACATTCTAAGTCAGGGATGTATTAGTTGTTTGACCTCCATAATGTTACTTAATCTCTCTTGATTAGTGTAATCAAGGAATTAAGGAAATCAGGGACTCCCAGGATTCTCAAAAAAAACATAGACTCAAAATGTGTTTGAGAGAATCCCCAGGGGTCTCTGAGTTCCTTTCAAAGGTTCTAAAAGCAAAGCAAAAACTATATTCGCACTAACACTGATATGATTTGATTTGCCATTTTTACTCCAACTCTTATTACTGTCCAGTGAAGTTTCCAGGAGGCTACATAACACGTGACTGCAGAGAGGTCGAATGAAAAGCAGATGTGAGAATTCATCAGTCTTCTGCTAAGCCAGGCATTAAAGAAGCTTGACAAAATGAAAAATAGTGCAGTCTTCTTGATAAATACTTCCTAGTAAAACAATAATTTTCATAAAATGTGTTCACATAAAATGGGTTTATGGTTATTTTAAATGACCATAAGTAACTTTTTTTCTGTTTTTATTTGTGATACCATGGTTACTGTAGACATAACTTATAATAAATAAATTTCTTAGGGTTCTTCAATAATTTTTTAGTGTAAAAGTATCTGAGCTTTTGTACAGGCCCAAAGAGAATGATGATGCTTACCTCTGGGATTCTTGTGAAAATTATATAATATAAAGCACCTACAAATTACCTTGAGAACCTCAGTTCACATTATCGTATTCTATTATGTTATTCTTAATAACATTAATTTTGGAAGGGTCAAAAATTTTGACTCCCAATGGACATAATATAAATCAGCCTCATGGTTTCCTTCCGTCTCTGGAGAACTGTCAGCTGTTAGCAGTAGTTGGGAAGTGATAGTTATTACAGTCATGTGTATGTCATGCATTTATACAGTTTCTTATAGCTTGAAAGGTACCTGTTATTTCAAGCTGCTGGAAGCAGAATGTGCTTTTTATGATAGTCATTTCAACTTTTAATCTAGCTGTTTTTTGAGTCAAAACACTTTCTTTTTTTTTTATTAAGGGCTAAATATCTGTTGAGGCACTACAAATACAAAATAAAACTCTAGTTCCTTTCTTTAAAGATTGTGTGGTCTAATAAAGGAGACATGCATATTACTGGATCGTCTTAATGTACTGTGATGAATGAGAGGGAGAGCAGAAGTACAGTGGGAAAACAGAACAGGGCCCATAAAGTCTGCTCCAGGAGTGGTAGGGAAGGGTTCCTGGAGGAAGTGCTATCTGAGGTTCGAGTCATTAATTGGAGTAATCAGATGAAGATGCAAAAAGGGAGGAAAGGAGAATATAACAGATTCAGGGCAGGGGGCATAGCACCACAACTCATCAGGTTGTATAATATATTTGTGAGATCCTTCAAAGAACAAGATATTTGGAATGGCCAAAGCAGGAGGGGGAGGCAGCCAGCGGTAGAAAAACAGAGACCTCAGAGAGAAAGTGAAAGACCCTATAGGAACCCAAATCCAATTCTGCATGTAAAGGGATTTCAGTAAAGCATTTGTGAAATTTGTCAGTGTGAAAATGGAGTCACTTGTGTCAACCCTACCAAAAATAAATAAACAAATAAATCAATCAATAAAGCCAGGAGGTTGGGGGGAAGAGTTTTCATGCAGGGTTATCTGACAGTAACTATCACAAAAGACTCTGCTTATACCACAGCCTTGCACAAAGGCCACTGCAGACTCATATAAAAAGCTACAAGGACATCTGCCCAGCAACTGTCTTTTCCACCTTGTACTCCTGACACCCTTGTTATTAATTCTTGTAGCCAAGGATTATTGCTTCAAAATATCATATGTAAGCCTCCTCTTTCCCCTTTAAAAACCTTCCTTTGCCTCAAACTCCTTGATAATACTTTTTTTATGCTATGGTTTTGAGGATTTTTTGTTGTTGTTATTTTTTGGTACTGAGAATTGAGCCCAGGGGCATTCTACCTTAAAGCTATCTCCCCAGCCCTTTTTATTTTTTTTTAATTTTGAAACAGGGTCTTGCTAATTGGCTGAGGGTCTCCATAAATTGCTGAGGTTGGCTGTGAACCTGCGATATTCCT
Organism: Glis glis; assembly: GCA_004027185.1. Classification (NCBI taxonomy): domain Eukaryota; kingdom Metazoa; phylum Chordata; class Mammalia; order Rodentia; family Gliridae; genus Glis; species Glis glis. Next base: position 8,426 of record PVJS01000360.1, read on the forward strand.
GGTTTAGTCAGGAATACTGGGATTATAGGCATGCACCACCTCCCCCGGCTTATGCTATAGTTTATTATGACACCTGAATTCCCATTGCAATGACCCAAATAAATATCATTATTCATGGGAGAACCCCTGTATGATTGTTAATTAGAGGGGTAAGATGGTCAGATTTACAATTTAGAAACATGAATGGGTCCTCCAATGGTCTATGAAAGTGTCCTACTTTGTAGTTTAAATACTCCTATTATTGAGAGAAAGGGCTTTAGTTTTGCTATGGGTATAGATCAAATCTCATTCTTCAGTTGTATCAATTAGTCTCTTCAACATTAAAAACCAACCATCCAACTAACCAACCACGACAGCAATGATGGTCTCATTTCACATGAAACCTGGGGGTAGCAGATCTAATGCCCAACTATCTTCTTTCCTGGAGCTGCGGGTCCTCAGCTTGTCGGTGGGCTCCCTTGCTCAGGTCACCAGATGGCTGCCGCAGTTCTAAGGGTAAAGGTTTCCCACCGAAGAATCTAACCCAGGAACAGCATCTTTTTCTAACTATCTTTTTTATCACAAATGAAAATACTTTCCAGAAGTCACCTTGTAGATGTATTATGTCTCCCAGGCGAGAAGTACATGTTGTTCCTACCTCTACAACAGTCACCATTTAGACAAATGCTGATTTCTGCTGGGGAGGAGAGGGGGGTGTGGGTGGAGTCCTATCTGAATAGAAATAGGATTCTGGTAATAGCAAAGAAGAGAGTACTGGATGTTAGGTAAACATCAATACTCCTCAGTATGCCAGTTTATTCCAGAATCGGAAGACAGCCATTCAACTCAACAAGCAGTTTACTCCATTTTTTATAATAGCTTTTGATGCTGATTGCTAAATCCCGGCTTTACTGCTTTTCTCTGTTTTTTTTTTTTTTTTTTTGGCTAGAGTTAAGACCTGCACTTTGGGCTCTCTCCAGCTCACCTTGTGTGCATATGCCCAGGTGCTCTCCAAATTCTGCCTGGTCTCCAGTTCCTCTGCTGCCAGCCCCTTTTCTCTCACGTCTTTGAATGCTCCTTTGTTGACCTCCCAGAGTCCCTACTCAACCACAAAGCGTGGTGCATGTGTTTCAGTGTGAGCTGTTTAATACATTTCATGATTAAATTAGACTTTCTAAAACCTGTATTTGTTGTTGTTGTTGGGTTTACTCATTCTAATCACGAGTCTAGTCAGTCCTCTTTTGAATAGTTGAATCTGGGGAAGAACAAGATACTACAGCTAAGTAGTGAACCTTGGTCTTTTCAGCATCATACTACGGAACGGTGCACTTCTCAAAGTGTGGTCCTTGTAACATCAGCATTCCCTGGGAATGAGTGAGAAATGTAAACTCCAAAATCAAATAAGAAGCCCTGGGGTAAGTTTCTAACCTTCTGTGGTTTAATAAGCCTTCCTAGTGATTCTGCTATTCATTCAAGTTTGAGAACTACAGAAATAAAAAAAATGCCAGAAATCTGGAGATAAATAGTGTAACTTTGGTTGAAATAATAAAAGTTTTTAGCCTCTCATATAGTTGAAAAAAGAAGTTATTGATGATTAAAAAATACCTACCTGATGAAGACTGAATGTTTTTATAAAGCACCAAACTTAATTTTTGTCACTTATAATGAATATAATTTTGGTTGCGCTCTTGGCACACACCTGAAATTCCAGTATTGAGAGGCTAAGACAGGAGGATCACAACTTCGAGGCCAGCCCAGGCATCTTAGTGAGACACTGTCTCAAAATAGAATTTAAAGAAGGGCTGGGAGTGTAGCTCAGTGGTAGATAGCCCCTCGGCTCAAACTCTAGTGACACACACACACACACACACACACACACACACGCACAATATATATAGTTCTGTCCTCAATTTTTTCTCCTCATCTTTTTGAATGTTATTTATATATTTTAATTGCATTCTTAATGTTAAACCTACCTACTCATAAGCCAATTACTCATCAGAAAAGGTTTTATGTCAGGCCCCTCCTTTGAAAAAGATTGATATGTGTTAAGTAGGGAAGTTTCCTTTCTTCTCTCAGCATTTCAACTTCCTCCTCTGCCTCCTGCATTTTTATCCTCCAACACTCAGCTCTTTTGTCGTTAAGGTGCATTGTCTGTACTCTGAGAGTTGGCTAGGAATGGTTTTTCCAAGAGCCACTCTCTCCTTTTCTACTTCTCTTTCATCTTTTGGTTGGGATTCCTGTGGCTGGTATTTCATTTATTTTAAAGTCACTTTTCTTCAGGGTGAAAACGATGTTTGAATATGCCAATTTTCATGGCTGTGGATTGCTGTTGAGAAATATCGCCGTCTGTTCATATCCTGCCTGAGAAAAGCTCTCCACTCGGTACCGACGGTGGCTGCAAATGGCCTCAGTTCGCAGGACTGTGCGGCTTTATTTTTTGGTGCACAATGTCACAACATAAAATGGGCAACGTGTCTGGTGCTGCACACATGTTTCTCATACCCAGCTCTGATTCTCTTGAACAAGATGTTGGCTCTCAGTGTGGACAATGAGTAATTCTGTTTCCAAATGCTTCTAGGAGGAAAGATTGACTACTATATTTTTTTTCTCCTGAAAAAGCTAATTCTAGGAGCTGTAGCAGAAAAAGAGCCAGCGTTTTGTAATCGCTTACTATGTGTAGACACTCTGCTTCTGTGCTTTGGGCTTTTCAAACATCCTCTTGATTACCTACAACAATCCTTCAAAATAGGTATTATACCACCACTTCACAGATGAGGATAGGAAGGTGCAGAGAATGTAACTGGTTTTTCCAAAGCCACACAACTACTAAAACAGAGCCTTTTATTACAATCAGATCTCTCTGTGCCATGCAGAATAGGGAGGTACATTGTCAGGAATGTGTAGTGAAGTTTACATACTACAGATTTTCATCACAATGAAATGTAATGCAAAGTAACCTGATTATGTGAATGTGTATGTGTGCTTAAGAGTACGTTTTCGACACTGAACTTGCTACCAACTCCGTAATCATGAATAGCCTCTGGATTGTTGATTTTCAGCATACCCCCCATTACATATCGCAGAGTTCCGATGGATCTAGTTAAAAGGGAGAGGGGAGCATACATTTATTCATTTACTTCACTGTTTACTGCCCAGCCGTTTGTTAGTCATTCAGTACACATTAAGCACCTAGTAGGTAATGCATTATGCACTGAAGATAAACAGATGAAAGGACTATCCCTGCCTCTGTGAGTCCTTGACCTTCTCCATGTTTTAAATAAGTTATGTGTCTTACACTGAAGATTATCAGACATTCATCATATCAGAGGTGAAGGGGGCATCTCAGATGCGGCTCTGCCATGTGAACTAGATATGTGTCCTTAATTACTGTACCCTTCCGAGTTCTTTTACTCATTTGTGAGATATAACATAAATAACCACGCTGGCAACTTCTCAAAGCCAGAATCAAATAGGATAATGCATGCTAGAGCAACTGGAGTCTCTCAAGTATGATGAAATATTCAATATTAATATATTATTGATAACATTTTTCTAGTACTATAATCATTACTGCTGATATTTTTAAAATATCATGTGACCTGTAAGCACCTACTATCTGTAAACCCAATGAGATTTACTATGTTACATTCTTCAGTCAGAAAAATAGGGACGACTGTCCTTTTGCTTGTATTTTTAAAATCTTTGGAAGGTTAAATAGTTCTAATCTGTAGTCCTAGAGATGCTCCGTGGCAGCTGATTGGGAAGCAGAACGGAAGTTTGGAAAGGCAGTGCAAGCTGGGGAGTCACACAGACCTGATTTGAAAACCTGGCTCAAGTTTTTTTTTTTGCACAAAGACTCATGGCTTAGATGAAATTTTCTTCAAAAAGAGGAAAGAGCCACCTAACTTACAAAATAACTATGATGGTTATAAAATATGTAAAAATGATTTGGTGAATTGGTGAATTGTAAAACATTATAAATTGGTGAATTGTAAACATTATAAATAGCTTACTTTCTACAACTAGAATACTGTAGCGCATAGTTGTAGGAGGAAGTAATGGTGGGTTTGCTTTTTAGGCTGTTTTTTTTGTGTGTGTGTGGTACTGGGGATTGAACCCAGGGGCATTTTATCTCTGAGCTACACTCCCAGCCCTATTTTTTATTTTTAAACAAATTCTCACTAAGTTGCAAAGGACCTCACTAAATTGCTGAGGCTGGCCTTGAACCTGTGATCCTCCTGTCTCAGCCTCCCAAGTACTGGGATTACAGGCATGCGTCATCATGCCCAGCTTGCTGTTCAGTTTTTAATTCCAAGTTTTCCCCTCTTTCAAGAAAATTCAGATATCTCTTCTTTAGTTCAATTTTAAAACACAGTTCAAATATTTGTTTCCTGCATTTATAGAAGTGTTTGTCATTTTCTAGCCAGGTGAAATTTAGGATGTGATCTGTCACATGTCAAAGGAGGGTGTTCTAACTTCCACAAGTAGCTGACCCATGCCTTCCCTTTGGTCTTCATCCCCCCCGGTGTAAATTTTTATCTTATCTTCAAAAATTTACTACAGTTATGTACATTTCTTTTTTTCTTACTGAATTGTGAACTCCATGAAAATAGCAACTCTCATTTATCTCTTTATTACTAAAGCATCTCACAATTACAGGTCTATGGTATGCATTCACTAAATACCTGTTACATAGATGCATGGTTGCTTTTAAATGTACCAAGGGATTCTTTATTATAAAAAGATAATTCCAATGGGATTCCTTAAAATATTTTACTAAATATATGTAAAACATCATCATGAAATTCTTTTAGACATATCTCATAAAGATTTCAAAGTAAAGTTACATACAGGTGGTTAATATGACCTTAAGAATTATTTTCTGTACTTTCATATAAGCATAAGAAGAACATTTTTTAGTGGAGGACTTCCCAGTATTTTTGCCTCATAAGATAAATTTCTACAAATAAGATTTTGTTGTACTCTTTGATTGTTTTTTGAAAGAAGACTAATTTCAACCAAAAGCGTATTATGAAGCCAATTTGGCTTTGTTTTTCGTATCTATCATCACTATCAGTTCAGAAAATTACATCTTTGATGAAGAGAGCTGGGATTGTTTCTTGTAGAACTGGAGAGGCACTAGAGATATGTAAAAATGAGGGTTAATTTTCCAGAAACAATGTGAGGGCAGAGAATTAGCTAAGTGCTCAGTCCTGCGTAGGTGTTATAAATGTGTACAGCAAAATGTGAAACCATTTGTTACTGATATCAGTATTGGAAAGTTTTTCTATTCCCTTTATAACAAAATATTTACCACTATGGTAAACACTTTTGTAGAGGGACCAAAAAAAAGGGGGGGGGAGATGTGGGTGGCATGAATTAGTGATTATGACACACATTGGCTCTTTCCTATCTTTCCTAAGGTAGGTTTGATATTTGATTTTATAAAGGAAAATATAACAGAGGTGTTTTCATGATGCAATGCACATGTTTCTAAAGATAGAGGACAGCGGGCTCGGTGGGATGGGGAAAGAGAAGGAATCAAAGGACTAGGCTGAGCGAAAGATCTAAAAGGATGCAAAGCCATGAAGCTTTTGTGATGGAAGTGGTCTGTACCTTGACTGTGGTGGTGTGTCTATGAATCTACATGTGTGACAAATTTCACAGAGAAGAGAGAGAGAGAGAGAGTGAGAAAGAGAGAGAGAGAAAACTGATGAAACCTGAAAACATTGGTGGTTAGTGGATTTTGTCAATATCAGTTTCCTGGCTGTGATACCCTACTATACTTTTGCAATATATTACCATTGGGAGAAACAAGAAAACACTGAGTATACAGGATTTTTTGGTATTTTTCTTAGGACTACATGTAAATCTATAATTACATGAACCAAGGGTTTAAAGATAAGTGGAAGTATTTTTGTGGTAAAAATATGTATAAATATGAATCATTCATTATTTTTTTAAAAAAATAGGTGACTTTTGTGAGACAGGATTATCATGTCATCCTCCATCCAGCTATCATTCCATCCACCGATTGTTCATTTTTTCTTTTTCCCCAGCTTTATTGAGATGTAATAGACAAATAGGAATTGTATATATTTAAGGTATACAATATGCTATTTTGATACATATATTCATTATGAAATGATTGCCACCACTAAATTAATTTATCTATCTATAACCTCACATTGTTACCAGTCTGTGTCTCTGTTGAGAACACTTAAGGTCTATCCTCTTAGCAAATTTCAAATACATAATACAGGGTTGTGAATTACAGCCATCCTGTTGTCTATTGCATCTCCAGAATGTATTCATATCAACTAAATGAAACTGTGTACTCTTTGATGAACATCTCCCATTGTCTCCTCTTCCTTGTCCCTGGCCACCCCCATTCTGTTCCCTGCTTCTATGATTTTTGCTATTTTAGATTCCATGTAAGTGATGTCACAAAGTATTTATGTTTCTTGTCCTAGCATAATCCACTTAGAATAAGGGCCTCTAGGTTGACCCATGTTGTCACAAATGATAGAATTTCCTTCTTTTAAAAGGAAAATAATATATATTCTATAATTATGATCTACATATGTGTGTATATATACGTGTATATACATATACATATGTATTCAAAACCTCTTTAACCATTCATCCATTGATGGTCATTTAGTGATTTTTAAATTTATTGGTGCATTGTAATCATACATCTTGATGAAGATCATGGTGGTAGAGGCATACATGCACGCAACACTCATTTAGCCCTCCCCCAGTTCCCACCCTATTTCCTCCCCCTCCCTTCTTCCCATGCTCAGCATAGTGATTGACTTTGATAAGCTTGTGTATGTACATCATGTCCATTCCCTCTTTCCCCTCCTCTCTTCCTCACTTAAGTGGTCTTCTTCACTCCTCTAAGGTTTCTCTTCCTTTTTCTGGAGTCCCTCCTGTGCCCCGTTTTCTCCCTAGCTTCTGCATATTAGGTAGAACATCAGACTTTTCACTTTTTGTGGCTGGCTAATCTCACTTAGCATAACGTTCTCCAGTTCCATCCATTTCCCTGCAAATGTTCTTCTTTATGGCATATCCCATAGTTTTGTAATCCATTCATCTGTTGATGGACATCTCGGCTGCTTCCATAGTTTGGCAATTGTGAATTGTGTTTTTATATTTTGGTTATTGTGAATAATGCTGCAATAAACATGGGCATGCAGATATATCTTCAAGAGTGTGATTTTATTTGCTTTAACTATATACCTGGAAGTGGAATGGCTGTATCCTATGGTAGTACCATCCATAATTTTGGGGGGAACCTCCATACAGTTTTCATAATGGCTCTACAAGTTCACATTCCCACCAACATTGGGTTTCCTTTTATCTATATCCTCACCAATATTTGATACCTTTTGTCTTTTTGATAATAGCAATCCTTACAAGTATGAGGTGGTATTTTATTGTGGTTTTGATTGGCATTTCTGATGGTTAGAGGTATCGAACATCTTTTCATATACCTGTTAGTCATTTATAGGTCTTCTTTGGAGTAATGTCTATTTAGGTCCTTTGCTCATTTTAAATGGGGTGTTTCTTTTTTACTATGGAGCTGCATGAGTTCCTTATATATTTTAGACAGTAGCCCTTTAGCAGACATATGATTAGCAAATTGTTTTCAATTCACTTTAGGTTTATGGGCAGACAGGCTCAAAATGAAGGCTGAGAAATATACTTCATTGAAATGGTAATGAAAAGAAGGAAGGAGTGGCTATATTCTATGTCAGATGGAATAACTTTAAGTCTAGACTTGTCTCTGAGACAAAGAAGGTCATTCGATAATGATGAAAGAGTTTAATTCAATAGGAAGATACAAACAATTGTAAATATATCTGCACTCAACATGAGAACATCTAAGCATATAAAGCAAGTACTGACCGATCTGAAGACTGAAATTTATAGCAGTACAGTAAAAGTAGGACACTTCAATATTTCATTTCCAATAATAGGTAGACATTCAAACCAAAAAATCAATAAAGAAATAGCAGACTTGGACAAAACTGTAGACCAATAAATATATACAAAAGTTTATACCCAACAATATCACAATACACATTCTTTTTAAACTCATACAGAATAGTCTCTGATATATATATTAGATGTTAGTTTATATAACAAATTAAGACTGAGGTTAATAACAAAAATGAAGAGAATAAGATCAGAGCAAAAGCAAATCAAATATAGCATAGAAAAACAATAGAAAAAAATCAACAAAACTAAGAGTTAGTGTCTTTTTTGAAGAAGTAAGCAAAGTTTACAACCCTCCCAGCTAGAGTAACTAACACAAGAAAAGATTCAAATATTATTAGAAACATAAAAAGAGAAAACATTGCAGTGGATGCCTAGAGATACAAGAATCATTATTTCCAAATCACTATGACATTCCAGAAAAAGGAGCAGGGTGTCAGCAAAAAGGCTGCCCAGCATAAACATTGAGAATACAAAGAGGTATGGTATCATTGTGGCTTGTCATAGGAATTAGCCTTTTCTAGCATTTTTTTTCTATTGCTGGGGCAAGGGAGATGAGTAAACATGAAACCAGGGATGAGGTTAAAGAAGAAATGACCTTGCCTGGTTCAGAAGTAAAGAGCTCATCTTCCAGGTAACCAAAGTGATGTTTTTCAGAATGGTCATGTCTATTCTGTAGAATCAAGCAATGGCTTGCCGCTTTGATGAGAGAAGGGTACGCTAATGAGTGAAACTGAAGCAAACACAGGAATACATTTGATGCCAAGGGTAAGGGAAGCTGTTATTTGAAGAGGCACAGGATTTTACACAGAGAGAAGTATGTTGAACTGCTACCATGGCCTTACCTTCTTCTGGCTGGATGAGCTGAGAACATGAACATAAAGGTGAGTCATTCTCTAGTTACAGACCATGATGTGTCTCAGTCATCCAAATTATCATCATCTACGTTACTCAACCTGAAGATATTTGAACTGTCTTTGCTCTCTGCCTCATTTCCAAGCCTTGCAATTAGTATGTTGTAAAGCTGTGCCACTTGTAGCAGAAATGAATATATTCCCTTCCTTCCTTCTTTCCTTCTTTCCTTCCTTCCTTCCTTCCTTCCTTCCTTCCTTCCTTCCTTCTTTCCTCCTTCCCTCCCTCCATCCCTCCCTCTCTCAGTACTGGGGCATTTTACTACTGAGCTACACCCCATCCCTATTTTATTCTTTATTTTGAAAACAGGGTCTCACTAAGTTGATGAGGGTCTTTCTAAGTTGCTGAGGCTGGCCTTGAACCTACAATCCTCCTGTCTCAGCCTTCCATTTACTGGGATTACAGGCGTGTGCCACTGTGCCTGGCACATCTCTGCCTTTCTATCTCAAATGTCATTGCCCTATTTTAGGCCCAGTTTTCTCTGGCCTGGTCTTTCACAACAGTTATCTGGTAGGTTTCTTCATCTCTGGCTTTACAAATCTGGAAAATTTGAAACACATTTTTTTTCTCAGTAAAAAGGGAAATCATTGGTCAGAGATAAAGCCCTGGAATCAGAGGCCTTGGTCCTAGAAATCAGTCTTAGATTTTTCCACTGTCCCCAGGTAGTACATAATGTATGTGTTAATTTATTTATTTTATTTTTTGCGGTACTGGGGATTGAACCCAGGAGCATTCTACCTCCGAGCTACACCCCAGTCCTATTTTTTATTCTTTATTTTGAAACAGGGTCTCACTAAGTTGCTGGGGAACTCACTAAGTAGCTGAGGCTGGCCGCGAACCCGGATCCTCCTGTCTCAGTCTCCCAAGTACTGGGATTACAAGAGTGCGCCACCACGCCTGGCTCTAATGTATGCCTTTAGAGAGTTACTTTTTGCTCTCAAAATTCTGCCCAGGAAAATTCTGCCTTTTTATGCAGTAGAATTATAACATGTTTTTATTCTTTGTGTTTTGGAGAAAAGAGCAAAAATAAAATGCTCATTTCTTAGACATAATTAGCAAAATGCTTTTTCCATGGTGTTAAAATAAAGACTAAAGTAGTGACTGTTTCAATCTGTGGATAATTGTGTCAACCTGGCCCATGTTATCAATGAAACAGAATTATAATGGAATAAGGCAGAAAACACCCAGACAATAGTTATGAGATTTGTATTCTGATTTTATTTGTGGGGTACTGACTAAGAAAATCTTCTAGAGGCTGTTTCCTCCTCTGTAAAATGAGCCAAAGAGTACCATTGTAGAGGGCCATCTGGGGTTTGAATGACATAACACAAATGGGTGCTTTACTGAGTCATATTGAAACCTGAAGCAAAAGAAAAAAATCAGCAATATTAGTCCTGTCTTTCTTTAAAATTCTGATAATTTGTTAACCATAGATTTTTTTCCATTAATTTTGGTTTTGATAAAATATTGCCCTAAAATGTTATTTTTCATGATTACTGAGACTTTTCTTAGTACCCCTTTAAATTTTGAGCTTGAAGCATCTGCTTGTTTCTCTTTGCCCTAGTCATGGTCTCAAAATAAACAATGTTTGCCATGAATCTGGACTCAGTAAATGTTAATTTAATTCCACCTCCACGCCACAAACTGCATAGGTATATATACTTCCGTCCATGACTCTATCATCGGAATTTATAAACTAGGTCAAGCATGTTCATTGAAGATTAACCCAGAAGAAATAGTATTAATTTAGTTTCGCCCCAAATTAATCCTATCTGTTTCACCCTTAACACATTAAGAAAAATGTTAGGGAAGATTAGGTAGGTTATAGGGTATCAGTGACCTGTGTGCTTTTCTAACAAGATTGACAATGATTCCCAAGCCACCTTGTAGTTTTTTGCTTAATTCCAGAGTGTCTAGATTTAAGTTATAGCTATTTTATTAAGTTGCTAAATTTCGAGGGATTGCTTACTTAAACCAATTTTTTAAAATATACTTTTATTGGTATATTATAGTGTCACATCATAATGTAGTTTAGAGTGATAGTGACACACATGCACACAGCACTTGGTGAGCTCCCCCCCAGCTCCAACTCCACTCCCTCCACTTCCCCATGCATGGTATTGAGATTGGCATTCGTAATTTTGCATATATATATATGTCAGTGGAAATGTTTCCTTCATTAATTCTCCTGCTACCCACCACCAACCTCCCCTAGGCCCCCATCGCTCCATTGTGGTTTCTCCTCCATTATCTAAAGCCCCTCTTGTATCCCGATTACTCCTTAGCTTCTACTCCACTGGGGTTTCTCTTCCATTATCTAAAGTTCCTCTTGTATCTTGATTACTCCCTTGCTTCCACATCTGACCCTTCACTTTTTGTGACTGGCTTGAAGCCAATTTTAAGGAAAAAAATAAAACTCTCAGAAGGCTTTGGACAATATCCTTGCTGGGAATTTCACAAACTATATGCATTCTTAAATATTTATTTTGCTTCAACCTTATTTTCTCAGGGTATATGAATCCTAATAGTACAATTGGTAGAGTCAAGAGTGTTTGAAGACAATAACACAGGTGACTTTTTCAAACTCCTTCCTGGCACATGCGACAGATACAACATAATATTTATAACTCGCCCGAGAATCCTCACCATAGTGAGACCTTGCTGTAGGTGAGAACATGTCTCACTCATCAGCTACATTAGGGTGGGAAAAAGTTGAGAACTATAAGACTGATCTAATGTCATTCCATGAGAGATCTGGAGCCCAGGGTGTGGGTATCCATGTGAGTTATACATCAGGTTGACAGAGCTGGAATCAGGACTGAAGTGCTCTGGGTCTTCATCTAGTTCCAGTGTGTTTCCTTATCAAATAGTAGTTTCAGGCTGTGCTCCTGGAGGTATGAAGTGGGTCAAGCTACATACTCTGAAATCCAATTACCAGCATGCCAAATGAACTCCCACCATTTCTCAGCTGTTTGAACTTGGGCTGGTTTCTTGGCCGTCTTAAACCTCACCCTCCTCATTAATGAAGTGGAAATATCAACTGATTTAACCCTTAAGGTTACTGTGATGACTAGATAATGTCGCTTTAAAGTCAGTAAGTGTCCATCAAGTGCGTACTGTATTTTTTATTAGAAGCCACACAGAGGGATGGCTAGGATTAGTGGCTCAGTCTCCATGGTTTTCCCTTCTGCATCGACAAGAACAAAGACATTATCTTCTGCTCAGTATATTTTATTTTATTTTATTTTTTGTGGTACCGGGGATTGAACCCAGGGGCATTCTACCTCCAAAGCTATACCCCCAGCCCTATTTTTTATCCTTTATTTTGAAACCGGGTCTCACGAAGTTGTGTAGGGCCTCACTAAGTAGCAGAGGCTGGCGGCAAACCCGGATCCTCTGGTCTCCGCCTCCCAAGTACCGGGATTACAAGCGTGTGCCACCACGCCCAGCTTTAGTATATTTTATTAATCAAAAAAAACTTCTGTTGCTAAAAGTAAGTTTGAAAATCACCATTGTATCTTGTACTGCTATCACATTCCCAGAATCCCTTGAGAAAAGACATAGTACATCCTCTTCTCTTATGTTTGCTTCCAGGACATTCCCGAAAGTGGTTGTCCATTCTCCTTGTGCGAGCACCCACAGCCTCAATAAACTCACCTTGAGCCTTCCGAAGTGGTCTGTTATATTTTATAGGTCTTGTTGTGTGCATTTTCCTTTTCTATGTTTGAACCCAAGTCTTCAGAGATTCTGCTGCTGTTTTTGACATCCATAAGAATTCAGGATCCATTTATTTATAAAAGGAATGAGGTAATTCAACTTAGAAGAAGGAAGGTTTATTTTCCCACAGTTTTTTTTGGAGATTTCTGGGTTCAGTCCAGGTGAGGCCGGGATCTGTAGAGCTCAGGGAATGGCTTCATGAAGCAGAGAGAGGAAGACAGAAATGCTTTGTTCTCACATCATGGAGACTGGAGGCAAGAGAGTGAACAAGCAAGGGGATTCAAAGACAAAAGCACAATCACCAAGGCCATACCAGAGACCCACCTTCTCCAGCCACACCTCACTTGCTTCAGTTACCACCCAGTAAATTCATTACAGTGGACTTACCTACTGATGCCACTACAACCCCCATGACTTAACTATATCAATCCTGAACATTAATACATGAGATCTTCAGGGGACATTCTATATCTTACCCTAACAACAAGTTATAAAGGGTCTCAGGTAGGATCTTTTGATCCTAGGTGCTAAAGTTGAATCAGCTCAGTTATTGCAGGAGAGTGCATAATTCAGTCTAAAACAGTATATATGTTTGGATAAAATGTAAAGAATTTTGGAACTTTAAATGGTCAGTACTGACCTACATGGAGTAAAATGTTTTAAAGTTAGCTTGTAATAAAAACATAAATATGTAATAGCTTCAAATGTTTTCCTTCTAGATCCATTATTTTACTCTAGAGATCAAGAAAAGGAGATCTTGGCCAAGGTCTCACAGGTGGTTAGTGCCAAGAAAATATGAAATAGCAGTCTTCTGACTGCCACTGGACTCCTCCTACCTGAACCAATCCTTGTATAGGACAAGAAACTTAACTTGGTATTGCTGCAAAACTCTAACTTCTCTCAAAGTCTAGATCCCTCCCCTTGACTTCTCAATTATCTGCTTTCTCCTCAGATGCCTTTCTTCCAGGATTCCTGAATTGGGACAACACCCACTTCATCCCAGGAGTCTCTGATGTCACATTCCCACCCTGATCCTGCCTTTGGTGATGCTGCTTCCTGGGAAAGTAATGAACCATTACAATGTACACCAAGGAACAGACCCTGTAATTTACTGAAGTGTGGGAAAAAAGACTAGAAAAACAAATAAACATTTCCCTAATGATATGCCAGGTTTTATTTTAGTTTTTGTTTCATTCAAGTATCACATGCTTTATTTTCAAAGCATGATGACATGGAGACAATTTTTTTTCTGTAAATGTTCAAGTTTAATAAAAGGACAGAGATGAGAATATGTGAGCTAGAAGGCCTACTCAAGAACAGATTCCTTTCATACATGTGACAGGAGGTCCAGATGTTTGGCCAATGATACCAAACTCATCTGCAGATAAATCTTGCAGTTTCAGAATTACAGTGGCTACTATAAGTACAATATAGATGTCATTAAAAGTCTGACTGATGCAAGACTGAGGGTTTTCTAAAAATGGTAGATGCATTTCCTATCCCACTCAATAAATAATAGAAACAAAAAATCTATTGATTTAAATATCTGAGTCTCATTTATACTCATGTTAATATGAATTTCATTAAATGTAATAAATATTTCTTGAATATCTACTAGAGGCTAAGAAATATCCCTGGAAAATGAAGGTAAAAAGAGTTAAATGACTCTGTTTCAAAAGATCTTAAAGTCTAACTGTGAAAGTAAGGTGATAACGCTATTCAAGGATACTTCTACTTTTAGACTAGATTCCTCTGGAATATTGATTGACCTGGGCAACAAGATTTCTCTTTTATTTTACTCAGTGTCAGCTGGATCCTTATTTGTGGACTATGAATAACCACCAATGTCTCTGAAAATATCCTTTGTTTGACATGCCATTCATTGTGAGTTACCCCTCCATCCTTTTCTTTTTCCCTTTACACATAGGCTCCTCTACTAAGTCATGATTCCTACTTCCTGAATTCCTTTTTAGTCTTTATCTCCAGTCTAGCCTTACCTCCATCAGAGCACCTGCATAAAACTGCCATTAGTGCCTTTGTAATGGCCAAGTTCACAGGACTCTCTTCCATTTCTACCACCACTCCTTGATGCTATTGGCTACGTTCTTGAATCCTTCCTTCCATGTCTGCTTCTTGATTCATTCCTTCATTTCTCTTCCCATTCTCTTTCTGTTTCTGACATTGATTATAGGCTCCTTTGCTGGGTCTTCTTCTTCCTTTTTTTAGTTTGGTACTTTGTACAGAACTCTGTTTTGGCATTTATTTTTCCCTTTGGTCTCCTGACTGACCCTTCTACTATAGCTTGAAACTCAAACACTGGTTCTAAAATCTATTTTCTCAGCCCAAAACACGTTGAGCTCCAGACAGCCATACTGAGCAGCCTATAGATAACACCACCTGGGTGCTTTGTAGAAATTCAAATGTGCTCCTCCAGGTGGTATTTTGGCTCTTCCTCAGATTAGCTCTTTCTTCTGTATTCCCTGTCTCTGGTCTCTGCTACCAAAATCTATTCAGATACCTCCATAGTGATCTGGAATCCATCCTAGTACACTTTCTCTCTTATACTCTCCTATAATCAATCCATTTGTTATCTAGCCCTGTAGACTCTAATTGACCACTCATATATTGGTTAATTATCTCTCATCTCCCTATGATAATATCCTTCTACCTGGCTCACTGCCCCCGCCACACAACATACACAGGCACACACATACCAAGGCACATACACACACATACATAGACACATTAGTTTTGCTATTCCTTTCATTTATCTGGCATACTTTAATTTGCTCATAACATTAATCAGATTATTCTCCTGTGTATTTTTTCCATTCAGGTGTCTCGTCGTGCACCCATAACATATATATTCTTAGTTGGGCATGGTGGTGCACACCTGTAATCCCAGTACTTGGGAGACAGAGACAGGAGGATCACAGGTTCGAGGCCAGCCTTAGCAACTTAGCAAGACCCTCAGCATTTAGCAAGACCCTGTTTTAAAAACTTTTAAAAAAGGCTGGAGGCATAACCTAGAAGTAGAATGCCTCTTGGTTCAATCTCCAGCTTCAGGGAAAAAAATTAAGTTCTTGAGCATGACATTCAAGATCTCTATTACATGTCCCATTCTTCATTTCTAGCTTCCTTTCTTTCACCAGTCCTCACCCAATTTCTTGTAGTTTCTGATTACCCACAGATATTTCTCACTCAATGCCTATGCTAATGCTGATTTTTCTTTCTCCCAGAAATATTCTATTCCTCTAAAAAATCCCTTGACTAATGTCTAACTTTGAAGACACTTCATACAGCTTACACAACACCTCTTTTGCATGACATTTCAAGATCTATTACTACCCAAGGTAGACCTGACCTTGTTGCTCTACCATAATAGAAGAATTTCTCAGTGCAGCTGTAATAGTGATTGAACAAATGTGTATATGCTTTCATCTTTTCCTGAACAATATGTCCTCTAGCTACATAAGCATGGTCCCTAGGATATAATAGAAAGTATACAATAAATGTTTGTCTTTTAGTCAATGAACAAATGAATAAAATTTACAAATACCCAAATAAATAGGAAAGATTTAATGGAAATTATTGGACAGGGATAAAGCATGCCTCACGTTTCAGAGACATGAGAGGAAACAGAATTTTTGGCACCAAGAAAGCCTTCATGAAGGAAATACAGCTGCTTCAGGTCTGTAGAAGATTTAGGAGTCTACAATGAGTGTGACATGAGACCTAGTCTCGCATCTTATCTTTTATTACTAATATCTTTGCATAAATATATTTTGAAGAAAACAGATTTCTAGCTGATTCAATTACTGGTTACTTGAAGTTCTATATTTGTGCAGTCAGTTTTCCTGACCATTAACAGTAAAACCTCTACTTCTTAATGTCCTAGAGCATTTACCTTTTCTATTAATGATTTCTTCTCTCTCTGCCTTTAAGTACTTTACTAGTGTCTAAGACCAGAACTCTTCCTTTTTTAATTGATTATTTACCCTTAGAAGATACTATTTTTTTTAGAAATTTTCAGAAAGGTAGAGAAAGTTAGAAGTGTCTGTGTTCTTTTCTATTTTTATCTTTCTTCTGCACTCCTGAGACTATTATGGAATATGCCTCTGGATAAGCAAAAAGATTGTCTATATTTCAAAAGCATTGTGCCCTTTGGAACCAATTGTTAGCTTGATTATGAGAATTCCAATGACTTCTTAAAATTGTTTTTGTTTTTATAAGAACTATAGAAACAATAACTCTTTAACTGTTATAATGATTTACAAAATATGTCAGTTTGCATTATTTTATTTAAGCCTCACAACAAACTGGGAAGCAATATTGGCATGTTCCTTATAGAGATGAGAAGATAAACTCAGATTAAATTTCTTACCTAAAGGTATAATGGTGGTAAATAGTAAAACTGAAATTTGTATTCAGGCTTTTTTTCACTTAGGATTTTCTTCAGGATGTGCTTTCTTTATGTGCTTCTTATTGCTCTTCCAAATATTTTTGTAATAGGGCTATTATAGCTTAGCTCCTTTTGGGACAATTCTATAGAATAATGAAAATCAATTTTATTTGCAAGATGTAAGACACTATTAGATTTAGTAATAGTGTGTGCGTGTTTGTGTGTATCAAGCATTTCAAATTAGTAATAATTCAGATTATTGCCTAGCATTGCAATATAAAATAATAAAATATAATAAAAACCAATGAGGACTTTTGATTAACCCCCTTCCCAAAACAAAACAAAACTTTTCTAATAATGAAGATAAGGAAATTGTTGCACAGTAAAACTGGACCCACAATGAATACTGATTCATACATTCATTTA
Organism: Glis glis; assembly: GCA_004027185.1. NCBI lineage: Eukaryota > Metazoa > Chordata > Mammalia > Rodentia > Gliridae > Glis > Glis glis. The sequence goes on from PVJS01000360.1 coordinate 25,869, forward strand.
TATGTGTATTTGTCTAATCAACAAACAACTTCTACAAAAGACTATGAGACAGATATGTATTGATCCCAAGTAGACTAGAGAGAGAACTCAGTGATGAAGCTGATTATATAATTCCAAGGTGAACTTGATTTAGAATCTTAAGACATATGAATGTTATTATTTAAAATATGTTTATGAATATTCGGAACATATAGTTCACCCCATTGTAACTTCAAATCATCATAGAAACCCCTAAGGAAAATTTTAGAAGTCATAAGCAAGAAAATATATTGCTTCTTCCAAAGAACTATTCCCTTCACAATGAGACTAAATTTTGCCATTGTGTTCATACTTGGCTTTTTAATTTGGTTACTAAAAATCCTAGATTCAAAATGGCCACTAGAAAGCAGCAATCAAAATCTATGGCTTACCTCTGATAATCGTATACCATTTCATGGTTCCCATTTTAGATATGAACCTTTCTTTCAGTAAGATGATAATCTTATTTTCCTTTGATCATTTTGCTTCTATTTCCAATTTTTTTCTACATTTTATTTCAATTTAACCATTTTGTTATGGTTTGTATTTAGAATGCCCCCCCTTAGATCACATGGAGATAATGCAGCCATGTTGGAGGTGGGGCTTGGCTGCTGAGGAGGGACCCGTGGGGGTGTGGTTGGGGATTATATATGGTCCTTTCTTCTCTTGATTCCTGCCTTCTTGATGTAAGAACAGAGCCCTTGAGCCTTCTCTGTCTGCTCTCCACACCAGGCCCTGAGCTCTACAGACTTCACCTAGCCTAACATGGACTGAATCCCCTGAAAACTCCAGAACTGTGAGAAAATAAATCTTTGTTCCTCTAAGTTGTTGCTGTCAGGTGTTTCGGGTCACAGCAGTGAGAATGTCTACTGAAATACATCTCTGTAAGGCATATTTAAGATTTTTCTAATGGAAAATAAAACCAAAGTATGTATTTAATACAGAAAACGAGAGAGGAGGAGGGGAAGGGAAGATGGAGAAAGTATAAACAGCAGGGAATGAGATTTTTGAATGTATAAGAAATTTTCAGAATTAATTTAGCCAAAATTTACCCAAATGCAAAAATCCTTCTAACAGTGTCCCTACATGATATTCATCTGCTCTTCTCTGGTATATTGTTATAACTGAGAAAATTCCTGCCTCCGTCCCTCCAAGACAGCCCACTCTGTTGAGGGACGCCTCTGATCATCTGCAAGTTCATACTTCCGTTAGGTGAAATCTGCCTCTGACAAAACTTTCATTTCCAAATTCAAAGCTTTGAGTTTTATTTAGAATCATAAACACAAGGAAAGTAAACAGCCTTCCCTTTTTTGTTTTCCTTTGAGATGACATGAAGCCCAAAGCCTAGTTGTTAGAATAAGAGGTGTTAATAGGATCTGGAGAAGAGGCACACAGTTTGATACTCAGAGCTAATCCAGGCTTGCTGAGCTGTTTCCTCCATGAAATCTTCATTACCCACCACACTGTGTCATTACTCACATACTTTAGCATCAACACGCTGCTCTGACATTCCTCCCCAGCCCCTCTTTCTCTCTAGAAATGAACGCTATTGATCAGCAGCACCATATCTAAAGTCGGCGGGACTGCATGAGCTTATTAAGTTTCTTTATTAAAGTTGAATATAATCTGGAAGGAAGAGTTGATTCCCTTTGGATTTGTGGCCATTTATATTTTTCCCTTGTAATACTCCATTTGTAACATTTCATTACACACTGTCTAATGGGGTTTGGAGATATTTTTGTTTAGTAAAGGATTTTTGTCATGCTGCTTTTTCCCAATCATTAAAATCTTGGTAGAAGGTCTACAGGGAAAGGTACAAAGTGCAGCTGTGGAGACCTACAGGCTTAACATGTGGTCAATTACATGTGCTCTAATTTACGAGGTGATGTGAGTCTGGGTTTTAGATTCAAAGAGTTTAACTATAACATTCACCCTTTAGTGTCCTTGGGTCCTATTCATCCTTTTTCTTTTATAGCTCTCAAATTTACTCAAGGCCTCATTGTTCTTATATCTGTTTAAATCCAGGCCTCTTCTTTTTTTTTTTTTTTTTTTGCGGTACCGGGGATTGAACCCAGGGGCGTTCTACCTCCACGCTACACCCACTCCTGGCCCTATTTTTTTATACTTTATTTTGAAACCGGGTCTCACAAAGTTGCAGAGGGCCTCACTAGGTAGAGAGAGAGACAGGGAGAGAGAGAGCAAGAGAGCTGAGGCTGGCCTCGAACCTGGATCCTCTGGTCTCCGCCTCCCAAAGTACTGGGATTACAAGCGTGCACCACCACGCAGGGCCCCAGCCTCCTCTTGAATATCAAAAAAGCTTTTGAACCCATTTCTCTGCTGCCAGCCTTCTTTTTCCTTCTCCCTTTGCAGTCCCTTTTTAACCTTTCTTCTGCAAACAAAGCATTCCATCTGAAATGCAAACGTGACACATCACCCCACTACTTAAATTTTCCAATGAATTCTTATTACATGCAAGCCCAGATTCAAATGCATCACCAAACCCCAGCTCCTTGCTGAATTCTGCAGCCCTGTCTTCAGCCAGTCCTCCTAGCCTTATCCTCCAGGTTCAATAAACACACTCCCATGTTCTTCCGTGTCTGCATAGCTGTGCCCACAACACCTACCCTTTCCTCACCTGACTTGTCTTTATCCTAAAAAGTCACCTTTTCCCTGGGGGAGGGGTCCTTCCTGCTGTGTCTCCAATGAAGGCCCCTTGCATGAGCATGACCTCTACCAGGATGCTTATCATATTCAACTGTAATTACCTGATATTTGCATGTTTAGCCACTACTCCTGAGCTCTTTATTTATTTATTTATTTTTTAACATGCTTTTATTGGTGCATTGGAGTCTTACATTGCAATGAATATCTATTTGATGTTAATATACATGCACACAGCTCTTAGTGCCCCCCGCCTCCCCCCACCCGTACAAAGTACCGAGAATGATGTTGGTATATTTTCACATGTACATATTGTTTATGATAGTAATTCCACTGATTCACTTCTTTCTTGCTCTCCCCCTTCCCTTGTACCAATTCCCTTGCCCCGGGTGGGGACACACAAGGGACTCCTGAGCTCTTTGAAGATAGCTCCTATGGCTTCATCATTCCTGAATCTGTAGTTTCTGGCTTTGTGCCTGGTACAAAGTGGGTTTTGTCTTTTGCTTTTTGGTTTTTTTTTTTTTTTTGCAGTACTGGGGATTGAACCCAGGGGCATTCTACCTCTGAGCTACACCCCCAGCCCTATTTTTTTTATTCTTTATTTTCAAACAGGGTCTCACTAAGTTGTGGAGGGCCTCACTAAGTAGCTGAGGCTGGCTACGAACCTGTGATTCTCCTGTCTCAGCCTCCAAAGTACTGGGATTGCAAGCATGCACCAGCACGCCTGGCTACAGGACTCTATTGAGTAATTGAGTGAAGAAATACACACACACACACACACACACACACACACACACACACATATATATTTTTTGAGGGGTTGGTACTAGAAATTGCACCCAGGGACATAATATCTTCAAGCTACACCCCCAGTCCTTTTAATTTTTTATTTTGAAACAAGATCTCTCTAAGTTGCTGAGGGTCTCATTAAATTGCCCAGATGGGGCTCGAACCTGTGATCCTCTTGTCTCAGCCTCCCAAATACTTATATTATGAACTTGCACCACTGTGCCTAGCTAGGAATACATAAATATATGAAATAAAATAAAACACAGCAAACTATATACACATGATAACTGTTTGTCAAATATTTTCATCTTGAGAAAGCAAAAGTGATTTCAGAAAAGATGAAAACAAAAACAAACACCTGAAAAAAAACAAAATATCCTGAATGTCAAATCCTAGGATCTGTGACTCTTAGAATGTTGATCTGGAAAGGACATTATTCCCTAAGGCATCCAGGTAAGTCTAGTTCAACATTTTACTTGAGAAATGCAGAAACTTGATCCTAATGATATTGAGGGACTCCTGAGGTTGCAGAGCTACCCTTCAGAGAGGCAGCATAGGGCTCTCAGTTACTGTTGATGTATAACTGTGAAGAGCTAATCCCTCCATTTTTATCAGAACTGCAATGGTATATGGTATGTGCTATCTTCATAAAAATATATATTACTCAACCACCCATATGGTTAGTGGCAGGAGTTCTAAAAGAAGACTGTTCAAACCACAGGGTTCTCCAAGTTTTCAAGTCTTACTGGGGAGAATTTAAACATTTCTCTGAAATATTCTCTTGACTCATCATGAGTTAAGAATGCATTAACACCCCCACAAAATGTAACCCAAAAAATGTGTTTTACCTGGAGGTGTGCAGTCTAATTAAAAGTGAATAAAGCCCAAATATCCCATTTTATTTCTCATGCTTATTTTTTCTATTATGAATATATTCCAATTATCGACTTAGGTCTTCCCATTGAGTATCAGAAGATAGTTAAATTTCTCACCTCTAGAGGACTGTGGGGATAATTTTGAGCAGAAATTCTTCAGGCTTATTAGTGATAATATAAGAACTCCTACAGAACTTCTCTATATTTCTAATGCTAAAATAGATGTTATGCATTACCTCTCTACAAAATAACACAAATTTACTGGGATGTCAAGTTGGCTGCAGTGATTGCACCTGAAAAGAACATGTTGAGAGAAACTATTAGAAGCAATTACGTATTTCTTTCCCCAGTAAAAAATGGAAATTAAGACAGTTAACCATTATAAGATAAACACAATTTACTTAGTAGACAGTCATTTTCTAAAAATGCTGTTCCAAACCCCCCTCCAAATTAGTAATGTGCTCACTGGTTATAACAAGTTCAAAGTTCGTGGTAGAATGCAATCCCCTCATTTCCTAGGTCTGATATTTTGGAGAAAAAGACCATGGAAGGGCATGAGTAGAAATCATTATCTCCTATGGCTGGTTCCTGAAGAATTAAAGAACTTAAAGAACTGAGCAGTATCCTGAATTGAATCTCCCAAGGACCCTTGGTGTCAGACATAACCGTGTCAACACAGGTGTATAGAATTCGAAAGACCTGGGTAAGGACTCATGATTCATCAAACTGATAAAAATTTCTAGGGCTTCTGACAATATTTATATATTCAGTATCAAGCATAGGTGTCTGGAAATGGGGTTACCAAGAACTAGAAATGCCAGAGATTCTAATTCATGTAAGTTCTCACAGGGCATCAATGGTAGAGCCTAAAGCTCCTGATTGCTCATGGCCCAACACCTGACAGTAAGTAGCTCTCATTAATTCTGCATAAACACAAGTGATCTACCAATCAGCTCATAACAGGTTATAATTATTCCCAAACTTATATAACAAGAGGGAGTATCACTAAAGGTTTTTTTTTAAATAGTACAGGCACTGTTTAAAAAGCACTGATCAGTAGATAATAAAATGTTGAGCTTTTGATACTTTTTGATTCCTGATGCCTAGGGAATGTGAACCTTCCAAAAATGCGTCATCCTATTAAATATGTAATATAGGAGAATAGTGCTAGAATTGACGTTATAACCAGGATTTAGTTTGATTCTTTTGCTTAACTGCTGTATGAACTTGGATAGGTCATTTCACCTTTCTAATTCCTTACCTATAAAGTTAAGGAGGTTGATGCTAAATGTGCTCTTAGAAGCCTCATGGCTTCTTTAAAGTTGCTTAGGAAAGGAAGAGACTAGTTCTACTCTAACAGGGCTGATAATAATCCATTAAAGGAAGCAAGCTGGGCATGGTGGGGCATGCTTTTAATCCCAGTACTTGGGAGGCTGAGACAGGAGGATCCAGGTTCGTGGCCAGCCTCAGCTACTTAGTGAGGCCCTCTGCAACTTAATGAGACCCTGTTTCCAAATAAAGAATAAAAAACAGGGCTGGGGGTGCAGCTCAGAGGTAAAATGCATGTGAGTTCAAACCCCAGTACAGAAAAAAAAACTATTAAAGGAAGCAGTCATAATAGCCCATTTATATACTTTCCTGGAAAATTACTCAGCTATATTTGCCTCTTAAATGCTCTCAACTTAGTGGACAGTTTAAACATCCAAATCTTATGGAAATGAGTGATTTCCCTAAACCATAGACATTTTTCTGCTAGGCTGAATTGTTAAGGCTTTTTAAAAGTTCCAACTCCAGTTATTTCCCTTTCTTCAGTGATTGATTGGTGATGGTTGAAAATAAAATTAGAAAGTGTCCCCCAACTGTGAAATGATTCATAAGAAAGGTTCAAAGTGTTCCCTTTTGAAAACTTCTTTGATTAGGAAAGTGCTTTATTTCCTTAAAATATCTTGGATGAAATGTCCAACCCACTTAGACTGATCTAATGTTAGAACTCAAAGGGACCTTAGTTTCACTTTCCACAAGTATCTTTTTATGGATGTGAAATTTGAGGTCCAGAAATATTTTTTCTGGCTGGGGAAAAGGACCAGACAGGAAAAAAAAATCAATCCTACAATATGTTTCACTCACTATTAATAATTATTTCATATTTGTATACTATTTTAACATTCACAAAGCACTTTCTTTGATAATAACTTAATTTCATAAGCATCATCAACCACTGAAGTAGGTAAGACAGTTATAAATATCTTGTTTTATGTTGCAAAGATAATAATTGGAATAGTGAAGAAAAGAATTGAGACTATGATTCAGACCATTGTTCTTTCTACTCGTTAATCTGTCTCAAAGCTTTGATTATAAAAATGAATCAAATGTTGAAATCGTGGTGAGTTTTCAATATTTCATATTTAGATTTCTTCTTTTCTCTAATTATTATCAACAATGAGATGTGTTCCTATACATTCCTGTACATTCCTATACAGGGAAGAATCTGTTCTGCAACAGAGGAACAAAAGCTTAGATACCCTTGTATGCTTCTTTAAATATTTGTTAAATGCATGGCAGGTAATAAAGGAGAAGATCTGGGCATCTGTAGTAACAGAAGCCAAGAGTTTTACAAGTATCACCAGCTGCTGGACTTTTTAGAGTGAAAGAGATTGGCCCCACTCTGTAACCCATTGAAGCTTTTGAGAGTCTACTGTGTCATTGGAGTCATAGGAGACAGTTGTAGTGGGCATTGTCACCTCCCCATTTTGCTGAGAGACACTGAAAACACAAGGCAGGCACAGTTTAATCCAACTATTTTTTAACATTTTGCCAGAAGGTGATCAGAAAAAAAAGTTATTAATTAATAGCTCATGACAAACATTAAGTTGATAAATATAACGTGAAACTAAACTTTAATTGGACATAGATTGCAGAGCTCCTCACTAAGCTGTGACATGTCAATATTGGAATCTTAGTGTGTATCATAGGAGTGATGAGAGGTGACAGAATTGATTAGGAAGAGAGCTTCCAAGTGAGATTGGATGTCACTCTTTGTCTAGCACAAACTCCCAGCAGTAGATGATGACTAAACAAGAGAAAGAAGTCAAAGGAGCTACCCACCACTCCAATGAAGAACCCACCCCCTCCCATTCATGATGTCTCTGTATGAAAACTATAATGAATAAGCATTGGATGTAAGAATCACCCACTCATTCCAGAAAGGTTTATTTCTGTCAAGTCTGAAAAGACTAAACCGATGGCTCCCATGTGTTCAAGGTAAAGAAGTAGAACTACCTCACAGGTCCCAAAGAAAAGCCAGTAATGAAAGACATCTCTCCAAATCTTAATGCTACCATGAATTAGAGGAGGATTTAAAAAATATGACAGTTTAATATAATATTTGATTTACTTTCTTAGACAACTTGAAGAACAACCATATGAGGTAGTCAAGGGAAATATGGCTTTAATTTATAATTGAAGGTGCCACTAGACTCAGATTCTTTGACTCATAACTTTTAAGTTTTTCCTCCAACAGATTCCTCTCATTTGGACTGGAACCATTGCATCAGTATTCATCTATCCATCATTAAATCACTGTCCATTGTGCACTGGAACAGGCCTACATAAGCCTTTTATGCTCAAGGGTGAGGGCCATATTGTGTTTATGTTCTGCTGACTTCTATAGAAGAAGAAATTTCCAGAAAAACTCTTTTTGTTTCCTTTTCCCTCACTGTAGATACATAATTATTAGTGGGTTGATTTTCCCATTTATAAGGCCAGGAGGAAATGTAAAAATCAGAAACATACATTGCGATAGTGGCTTCATAAAGCCCAAAGCTGGTCTGTTTTCCAAGGTGAAAATAAGCATATGCAATTTGGCTGAAAATAAATTTTGTAGTAAGGTCATATGGACTAAGAGAAAAGATGTTCTCAGAATACCTGAAGGAAAATTCACATTGTCTTCCCATATCCCAATATCAGGTGAGTTGGAGAAACTTCAATAATATGTTTTATTTTATTCATTCTGCATATAGACATAAAAATAAAAATTAATCAAATTCCATCACTAGTTATCTATTTATAATAGGTAGGAGATTTTGATAGGCAGAATGCTCCAACAATGCTCCACAGCCTAATTCCTGTAATTGTGATTTGCTACTTTTCATGGCAAAAAGGACTTTCTAGGGATTTTGAGTTGGGGGAGCAGTATCTGGGATAATCTTGGCTGGCCAAGTGAATTTACGAGGGTCATAAGAGGGAGGTTAGATGGTTCACATCAAAAAAAGGTGTGAAGATGTGATGGTGGCACTAATGATTTGAGTGAAGGTCTTTGAAGATAAAGGAAGACTTGCAACCAAGGAATGTCGGTGATCTCTAGAAGCTCAAAAATGCAAAGAATGGACTCTTCCTTAAAGGAATCCAGAATGGATTCTGAAACTGTGAGAAAATACATCTTTGTTGTTGTAAGCCACTAAATTTGTAGTGATTTGCTATCAAAGCAGTAGGAAATTAGCACAGGGCCATTAAGAGGGGATAGCACATTTTTAAAAGGAATAAGTGAACGGCAACTTAGATAATTTCACATACTTTCATTTAGTAAAGTAGGATTTTCATTTCATTCTTCTCCTATTTTTTATGAATCCATCCATACCTACTCATTGACTACCAAAGCTTGGTTCCTGGTACTTAGCTCAACGAGTTTCTTAATTCAAGGGCAACATGGCCTCGAAGACACTATTGATCATGACAGGCTTTTGAGTCAGCATTTGACATTGACACTGGATGGGAAGATAGAAGCTCTATGCTGGGAGGGTCCTCTGACTCAGGAAAACTCAAGAGACTGGAGCATGACCTGGTGGGAAAGAAACAGAGACTGGTGGCACTGTCTTGGGTCTGGCTTCTATAAAGTTGATAATGGCAGCTTTAGGCTCACTGTCTAGCCTGCCTGGAGAGGGAAACTAGGAGATTGAGACAAATATTGTGCCTGGGAATGAAAGTCCTGCATTCAGAGGGTCCTTTCCTTGAACTATCTCTCAGACACTTGTAGATAGTAGGTAAAGTGCAGGAAAGAGAGAGACCTAAAATGTGACCCAAGAAAGAAGTGGTTTGCCTTGGGGACAATTAGAGGTGGACACTCTTGTAGAACTCAGATTCCCCTGGCTCTTTGACCAGTGCTCCCCTTCTCACCTCCACCCCGAAGACCCCCAACTCTTCAGCCTTCAAATAAAAGCACTTGGCACACATAATTCAAAAGTTATAATGGGTTAAGTTGAATTTTGGGCTTTTCCACTGCGTCCCTGTACCCTTAGACAAGTGGCTGAGCTTTCCTAATCATTTTGCCATTGTGAAAGACAGGTGTGAAAGCTGTTGGAAATTGAAAGCTATTTTCCCTGGTAGGAGTTAATTGTGCTAACCTTTCAGGAGCATTGTCTGCATTTTTGTTTTTTTAATCTTAAAATAACCCTCTTTATAAGAGGTGAGAATTTTATATTTTTATTTATATATTTCCTTGAAACATCATTATTCTTAGTAAATAGCTTTGTAAAACCAAAATTATGCTTGTCATCATGTAAATATGACTACCAGTACTATGACAAATAATAGTAGCTCATGTTAATCAGGTTCCTATATTATGGAAGGTGATAAATTGAAATATGTTATATATTATCATTATACATCAGAACAATAAAGCAAAGTAAGAAATATCATTATCTCTATTTATCAATAGGAAAACTGAGGCTCAGAAAGAAAGGTAGCCTGCAACTTTTTAATGGAAGCCCATGGCAGAAAAACTCAGAAGAAAACTTTTGCAACATTTGTCTTCTGACTTCCAAATTGTGTACTTTATCCAATGAAAAATGCTCTTACTTAAAGGTAAGAACTTTGTCTCTTTTGAATTTTGAAAGTTTAAGATACAGCAAAACTCAAAGCGTGCAATAGATATTTAAGAATATTTATTGAATTGAATTTTCACTTTGACCTCAAGGAATGGGTTTTGTTTTTAAATCTAAGACACCAAATCCCCAAGGGCATAAAAAAAGTAAACCCCAATCATACTCTACAATCATTGGCAAGAAAATGTAAATCCTCTTGAGGTTTGTTCTGTCAAACAAATGCTTAAAAATAAATACTAAAGTGTTGGAAGGCTTATGGATTGCCATTTAATAAGGCAGTTGATAGACTATTGTGTGTTTCACCCAAGGCTGTGATACTATCTAGGCAGCCAGGTAGACTCTAAGATTCAGTGGTCTCCAACAAAGGTGGGAGAAAACAACACATAAGCCCTCTACCTTCAATAGTTATTTTCCCAGAGACATATGAATCATAAGAATCAGGTGGTCAATATTCAACTGAATGGAGATGAACATTTCTATATCCAAGGAAGACTGGATCCTTCCTCCAGCATGAGTCTGTCTTCTTTCCTCTGAATTCATTATACAACATCTAATAGAAACATCCCCTACCCCACTCAAATCCAGCATGGCAGGTCACACAACTTTGACAAATGTTCATAAGGTAAATTTATTGATGAGTTCATTGATTGATTAATAAAGTATTTGGTTCTAAGAATAACTTTTGGATTAGAAAAGGACAGTAAATGGGCAAATGAACTAAACAGACATTGCTCAAAAGAAGAAATACAAATGACCAAAAAATATATGAAAATTTGATCAATATCTCTAGTAATCAGGGAACTGCAAATTAAAACAACTTTGAGACTTCAACTCACCCCAATTAGAATGGCAATCATCAGGAATACAAATAATAAGTGCTGATAAGGATGCAGGAGGAAAAGAACACTCATACATTGTTGGTGGGACTGAAAATTCCTACAACCACTGTAGAATTAGTATGGAGACTCCTTAAAAGATTGGGAATGGAACTGTCATATGACCCATATGACCTACCTATACCACCCCTTTATACTTACCCAAAAAACAAAAGTTTTTTAGCAATACATGCATACCCATACCCATGCAGTGGCATATAAACAACATGAAGTTTTTTCTCACAGACTGGAGGCTGCAAAATCCAAGATCTGGTTGCTGGCAAATTCAGTGTCTGGGGAAAACCCACTTTCTAGACCACAAACAAGTCAAGCAAGGACCATTGGTTTGGGTAGATGAGGAAGCTGATGCTCAAAGGGGCTACAAAACTAATCCAAGATGGCATGGGCTAGAAGTTGTTCCAACTGGGGGCCAAACTCAGATCTTGTGACTGGGTTTGTTTTCTGCAATTCTCAGCTGTCACCAACTTAGCAATGATAGTTAAATATGTGCGCGCGTGAGTGCTCACGCGCACACACACACACACACAAACAAAAGGGTGACTACCTTTTGATCTGGATTAAATGAATGAATTATTGCTGGGCTAATAGACCATGGTTTATGTGTCTCATATATATATATATATATATATATATATATATATATATATATCATATCCTTCCTGTCATACAAATATATATATCAATCATATCCTTATATTCATATCATATCCTATATCATATCATATCCTTCCTATCATATATATATATTTCCTCTATAGTTTCTACATTTACATGTATCTAAGTATTGTATGTTATATATTTCTTCTATATTTGTATGTATGTAAGTATTTGTATGTTATTTGATTGACTCTAAAATGTCTTCCAAGCTCCTACAATTTGTTTTAAATACTTATCAACATGTACAACTCATCAGTGACTTCAGTTCGGCCAGGTCTCCTCCAATGCATGATACGTCTCAGCCTTTCTAACTTAGGGATCTGGTTTTCTCTTCTATAAAATGGGGTGTCCTTTGGAACTCCACTTTAACATTCCAAGGTCTTCTCTTCTGTTGTTTGTTATTTATAAGATTCCTTTGACCATCGACTCTGCCTGCACAATCTCGATCCAGATGGGGTGGTCCTTGGGATCTAGGCCAGGCAACTATGCAACACTTAGCTCTGAATGGTTATGATATAGTAGCAGTGCTTTCTCATGGCTCACTTCCTAGCCCTTATTTTAGCTATTTTTGTCAACATCTTCTCTGTCCTGCTGAAACTATGAGCCTGCCTTATTTATCTGAAAAAGTTGTAGCCCTAACACAGTAGAGCTGACAGGAGAAGCTCAAACTTTTTGAGGACTGTAAGATAGAAATTACTATATTCAACTAGTAATAAAGAAAACTACAGCACAAAGAGGTTAAAACAATTGTCCAGTGTCACACAATTAAGTGGCAGTGGCAGCCTCTAGTCTTGTAATCACTATACTATACTGCCCCACTGCCATTACTTCTTGAAGAAGCTAAACTAATTCCTGTGAGATAAACTAAACCCAGTCTCCTTTCTACCTTGCAAACCCATGTCCTCCTTTGCAAAGGAAGGAAATAAGAAGAATCGGTGCACAGGATGAATCTACACCATTGATGGACCAGGGACCAACTAGTGAAGGCACAAAAGCAAGAGCACCGTGGGACAGGTTGTTGCAATCATTCACTTCCATGGGTAGCTACACAATTGGTCCTAAACAAATCCAGCCAAAACTGCTTTTGGCAAATGTTAATAACTACAAACAATGCCTCTGTTGTTCCTTGCCACTTCATTTTCTAACTCTGTGTCTCAATCAGTACTTAGAAAAACAAAGAAGCAGACTCTACAGGCCTGGAGCTATTCTCCAGGGACATGTTGAAAATGAAAAAGAAATCGGCAACCCTGGATGGAATCAGTTTCCTACTTGTTTCATAACAATTGCACCAGGTAGAGCACTAAAGTGTGATGAGGCTTGGGGACCCTTTTCTGAAGCAATTTTGAAGTTTACTTTTTAAAGGAGATGCTATATTTGGGGCCAGCCGTTGGTGAACTTTTTGTTTAAAAGAGCAGGTAGTAAATATTTAGATTTGTGGGCCAGAGGCCAAATCAAGGATATCACTTGGATATTGTGTAATAAGAGGAAGTAATGGAACTCCTCTGCCTGGCGCTGTTTGCCTGGGGTGGCTGAAGGCCATCTGGGGTGGAGAGCATGCTCTGTGCCAGCTGCTGGCAGACATTCTTCAGAGGGGGGATGACTAAGGGAAGCAGAGGTCAGACTTCACTGGTTACCTCTGTCCCAGTGATACCCAGGCTGGGTATGCCCTTTTCTCCTCCTGCAGAGCTTGGCCTTCTTAACTAAAGAAGCTGATGGGGGGAAGTGACTCAATGATTCACGGATTTGTAGACTGAGATTCCCACCTCCTGTGCCAACCAATTACCAAGCAGCAGAGGCCTCGATGTGTAGGTGGCCACTAAGGTGGGAGGGAGCCTACACAAGGCTTAACCACTGGCCAGGGCCTTAAGGCCCGGGGTACAATAGGGAACAGAAGTGTAGGGAAATGCCAGCTTGGATTGCATAGATCAAAATGCTAATCTTCCGGTGCAGTGCTGGTGGGCTACATAGAAACAGGAAGAGGCTGGATTGTGCCCAAGGGCAATCCCTGTTTTAGAGCATGACTGAGTACTGACAGGATCACCTTGAAGAGACATACTGAAAGGAAATAGAAGCTGAAGAAAGACATACCTGCAGAGAAGGTGAGAAGAGACACACCTAGCAGCAGGCAGGGCAGAGGAGTATAGTAGGAAAGGCAGAACTGAAAGAAATAGACATCTGAAGTCACTGGCACCATGGGCTTCTGCGGGATTAGCATGATTAGAGCGATGAAGGTAACTTCACAAGCAGGGGATTTCATAGTGACTGGGAACTCAGAAGTAGCATGTCTCAACATATTACCCAATCATTTGTTTTCCCCTGCCCTGTAAAAGTATTACACATTCCTGCCCATCACCTTGTGCTCTTTGGGACCTCTCTGGGTGTAGACTTCCTGCTTCACTATCTGGCTTGGCCACTGTATTTACCAACTTTCTGTAACTGTAATAAAATCAACTTGAAGATAGAAATGTTTATTTTGGCTCCTGGTTTTAGAGGTTCCAGTCCATAGTCATTGGCTGCATTATTTCTGGGCCTGTGGAGAGGCAGGGCATCATGGTGGGGAGTGTACAGTGGAGCAAGGCTGCTCAGCCCATGGCAGCCAAGACCAAAGAGGGGAAAGAACAAGGAGGAGACAGTGGACAAAACACAGCCTTCAAGGGAATGCCTCTAGGGACCTGCTTCCTCCAAGTAGGCCCCACATCCTACATTTCCACCACCTTCCAACAGTCCACTAAATTATGAACTTCCTAATAGATTGATCCATTGATGAGATCAGGGTCCTCATGATCAAATCTCCTTCCATAGGCCCCTCCTCTGAATGGGACTGCCTTGGGGACCAGGCCTTTAACACAGATCTCAGGAAACATTCTCACTGATAACACCCAACACAACTGACCACACAACTTAGAGGAAGGAAGACTTATTTGCTCATAGTTTTTGGATATTTAGAGGTTCAGGACATGTCAGGAGGGTTTCAGAAGTCAGGGCATGATGGGGGGAAGCAGAGAGAGGGAGAGAGTAAATCATAGAGGCCAGATGCTGGAATCAGAGAGCCAGCAGCAAGGGGATTCAAAGACAAAAGCACAGTCCCTAAGGCCACACCCCAGGGGCCACCTTCTCCAGCCACACCCCACTTGCCTAGGTTACCACACAGGCCATGGGAAATCCATCAGAATGGATTTATCTACTGATGACATTAGAACCCTCATGACTTGATTAGGTCAGCTCTGAATATATGAGCGCTTCAGAGGACCTTCTGTATCTAACCATAACAACACCTGAGTTTTTGGAGGACATTCCAGATCTTAATCATTCTAGCAACATAGTTCGCTTTGATGAATGAAAGCTAAGCATATTTAATTAAATGCTAGGTTGGAGCAATATCTCTGTGAAACACTTCATGGTTCTGTCAGTAGTTTCGTTTTTCCTCTTACCAAACAAACCTCAATAGGTCTTCATCTTGGAACTAGGAGGAGCTGCAGAATCACATTGCCATTTAACCCACATGGCATGAGTTGAGACATGAGTTTTTAGTAATCTGCTTGCACTTAAAGGTCATTTATTACTATAGTAGAGTTAACTAATACACAGATAAAGCTTAGAAATTCAGAGAAGAAGGTGGTATCAGTGAAATCTGTTATAGCGTAATCAGGTTCCTGATATCAGGATGAGAGTTGGGTACATGTATCTAGTTTCCATGGTGATAAGATAAACCAGGGCATGATGTCCTGAGGACTTAGTCCCTGCATTCTTGACAAGATGCCTCTATAGGAATTTAGATTTTCTGAAGATATCTAACCTGAGGCATAAAGTTAGGGTCACCAATAGTTACACTGACCCCCAAACTGAGTCATCTAATCATCTATTTATATATTAAGAGTCATCTAATCTATACCATGAAACAGTCTAGAGTTAAGGATTCAGAGACAAAGTCATCTTTGGGGTTGTCAAAGATTAAGAGTAAAGATACACACATAAACCAAACTTCTCAAAGTATATTGTGAATAACAGGAGTAACACTTGCTGTGTTACTCACTAAGTACAATAAGAATATTAGAAGGGAGGGATCAGTTATTCTTGGGAGGAGGCGACATCACAAAGTTTCTACACAGGGCTCTGGGTCATGAAGGAGGAGTACATGAAACTAGATTGAGGGGCTAAAATGTGCAACACTGTGGAAGCTCCTTAAGTCCCACTTGCCTAGGAAGGATTGGTGCAAAATGAGTTTTCAGTGTGTGGTAACTAAGCCACATGCACCAGAGCAGTTTATGAACAAAATAGGTTCTCTGTCCCCAGATCTTCTGAATCAGAATTTCTAGATCTGAAGCCTGGGGGTCTGAGAAACTACTGACACCCCCCACCTCCGATTTCTCTTTGTACATTTTAGTTGGAGACCCAGAGATGTAGCACACAGTAGGTCTTAAACCTGGTGCACTCTCTCTAGATAGATAGATAGATAGATGATAGATTAGATAGATAGATAGATAGATGATAGATAGATAGATAGATAGATAGATAGATAGATGATAGATGGAATATTCTACCTCTGAGCTAAACCCTCAGTCCTTTTTTTGTTTTTTTGGAACAGGATCTTGCTAAGTTGATGAGGTTCTCACTAAGTTGCTGGGGTTGGCTTTGAACCTATGATCTTCTTGTCTCAGCCTCCCAAATACTGGTATTACAGGCATTTGCCAATGCACCTGGCACCTGGTTACATATTTAATCATCCTGGCACACAGATGTCTAGCCCCACCCCGAAGATTCTATTTTGACTGTCCCAATATAGGGAGAAAGCACTAGTGTGTTTTAAAAGTTCCCTAAGTTAATTTTGGTGCACAGTCAGTTTGAGAGTCATTGGTATAGAAATTAAATCAATTCACAGTAACTGCATATCCATCATGTGCAAGACAATAGCCAGGACATCGCAGTGGCTACAGTGATAAAATGGATAGTGGCCTTTCTTGAAAGAAGCTTGAAATAATAAAATCTGATAGGAAGATAGTGTTTGGCACAGTGTAGACTTTCAAAGTCGTATGTTGAGTGACTGAATGAAATGTATCTGAAGAGGCTGAACATTTGAATCAAGTACTCCATGTGATTCTTCTATACTCTGACAGTCCCAAGCTACTGTCCCAGAGAGAGTGTGGGAGGGGAGTGCAGGGGAGTCCAATAAGGGGGGGGACCGAACTGCAGATGACGCTCAAGTGGTCCTGACCGAGGGTTCAGGGGCCATAGCAGCCAGAAAGCAGGGAGGTCCTCACCCGATGACCTGGCTAAGAATCAGGGATCCATTCTCTCTGTCTTAGAGCCCTAAAGCCTTTTGTACTCTGGCTTCTAACATAGAAATTCTCCTCAGAATACATGTTATCTACCAGTTTTGAGTTTTGCTGATTACATTTTCAGAATGAATTTTTCAAGAGTGATTGCTACAATACAATTTTGTGAACTTGTAGAACTGAACATTTCTAATTAGGTTGCTATAGCCCTTAGCCAAATTACTGCAAATGTCATCTCTCGGCACTCTTTTTGATGTAAAAATGTAGGACAGTCAGCAATACACACAATTTAATCTTAGCATAGGCAGACACTGATCGTGGGGACAGAAGGGTCTGTTTTTCATTAACCCAAAATCTGCTTAGTCAAGCAGCTCTGTCATTACACAGTTTGTATCCAAAAGGATGTTTGCTGTCTTTCAAGCAAGCTGCTACTTTAGCAATTAGCTGTCCACAAAAATGTGAATAACTGCCCTATCTCAAGATGGCTAGTGAGTTGGTCATGCCCAACGGCCAGCTTTGACTATTTTGAGTCTCCTCTTACTGGTGCAGACCCAGGTCCCAGGGATTCTGAAACACTGGAATGCTTGATAGCGAGGAATGTTGGCTTTCTGGTCTTATCATTGTTCTCTTTAGTGGAAATCCATGTTCATTAAAAAATAAATAAATAAACAATTTCTGCACACTCTAATTTTGTCACCTCAATGACCAAACTCCCCTGTCTTTGTCCTCCAATCCCCATCTTTTCACAGTTAGATCCATCAACTGTCCCAATGGGAGGTTCATCCCTATACCTCAGCTTAGACTAATTCATATTCAAATAGTACATAGAAAAACACAATGAAAATTACAAAGGTAAGCACCAGCGATCAGTATTCACTGAGCACTCAGTATGCATAAGGCATTGCATTAGGCAATTCAGGTATCTTTTAATTTTGTCAACTGTTCAAAGAAAGAATAATAATAGTCCCCATTTACAGATGAGAAAACTGAGTCAGTGGAAATAAGTGACAACTCTTAATATCATAGAGTTGAGCCATAAAATGGCTAGTTACATGGCAGTCTGATTCTATAGCTCTTCCTTATAACATCCTAAACAATATTGCCCTGGGCTTTAACAATAGTTACCCTTTCATACATGGATGGATCTTCATCCACCTAAGTCTCGATGAACAGACTCTCTACTCATAAGCCCCACTCCCATAATCACTTTCTCTGGAGAGGAAGCTGGTTTTCCCTAGTCACTGTGGTCTGCTTCCTATGGGTAATCATCTTAAATCTTACTCAAACTCTCAACTCTTGCAAATTATCTCCTCCAGATTCTTCATTGCTGAGCTTGATCCACCAATGTGACCCAGACTCCATTCTCCATCCTCATCAAAAGGCCCAGCTGCGTCTTGATATAGGAGAGGAGAGAGGGTGGGTGTACATGGTTGTGGGAAGAAAACAGTTGTGAAGTGTTCTCTTTCACAGAGCCAGCAGCACGTAAGACTAGACTCTTCCCGTCTCGTTATCCACAACCTTGGTCACGGGCTGATTAGTTTCTTTCCCCACCTCATGTTGCTGTGATTGGGTAACCTTTTTGTTTCGTGACTTCACTCTTATTTTAGTCTCCTTTCCCACTCTAGCTCTCTAAGGCAGCCATCAACTTCTTCCTGGATAATTATGTGAGTTTTCCTTCTCTGGCTACACTGTCTTCTGTTCAACTGAATTATCACCAGCTCATGTATCTTCTAGTTCAGAGATAACTAGAAATCTAGTTCAAAAACAACTAGAAATCTCAAAAGTCTTGATTACTTTATCTTCTTCATCCTTGACATTCAACTAGACATGCCTATGGATTTCCATGTCTACAAATAACCTCTGAAGCTCATTCCTTTCCCCATTCCTATTGCTACTTTCCTAGTTTCAGAATCTCATCATGTATCATCTGAATTATGAAAATACTTTCTAACTGCACCTTTGCATGCACCCTGACATCCCATAATTCTGTTGTCTGCTTTTCTATCACTGTGATTTTTCCAAAAGCCATGTCTTTTCTTTTTGAAACCCTACAGTGGACACTCATGCTTTCAAGATAAAGTCAAAACCCCTTATGGTATCAATCTTATTCACATCTCAAATTTTACTCATCTTTCAGAATCTAATAGCCATCACTTCTTGGTTTAAATCTATCTCAACTCACCTTGCCCCCAAGCACTTGCTATTATAGCCTTTCTAAAATTACACTGCAACTATTTATCTGTGCATCTTTCTCTCCACTCTGAATTTTAGGTTCCTTGAAAGACACTTGCAAGGACTGTGTCCAATTAATTTCTATTTGCCCAACTTATAGTGCTAGATATTTTTATGTATTTAAGAAATATTTGCTAAATGAATGAATGAATGAATCAGTCCATGGGGGAAACAGAGGCTAGCATCATCCTCCCCTTATTTCCTGTTCCTGCTGGGTTCAGAGAGTTTGCCCATGTTCACCTATAATGAGTGACTTCCTCAGATCTGAGGGTAGAGGTAATCATTGAAAGACCAATGAAGCTGCCCAGGTTCTTTCATATCAGAATTAAGCCAAGATGATATCAACTGGCCTTTATGCTTCAGAAAACTTTCATTCAAGGCATTTTTAAAATTATTTTATTAGTGTATTGCAATTACACATCATAGTGAAGTTCACTGTGATAAAAAAAACATATATGCCCCAATCTCGGTATATTTCTCTCCACATCCCACTTCACTTCCTCTTTTTCCCTCCTAATAATATCTTCACATATTGCCATAGTATTATTTGAAATGTTTGCTTCATCAACCCTTCCTCTTTTCCTCCCTAATTCCCTCTCCAATCCCCTTCCCCTCCTCCACAGGTCTCTGTCCCTATTATTTAAAGTCCCTTGTGTTTCCTATTTTCTCTCTAACTTCCACATATGGGGAAAAACATAACCTGTGACATTCTGAGACTGGCTGATCTCACTTAGCCTAATATTCTCTAATTCCATCCATTTTCCTGCAAATGACATAATTTTGTTCTTCCTTATGGCTGAGTTGAATTCCATTGTGTTTATATATCACATTTTCTTTATTCATCTGTTGATAGACACCTGGGTTGGTTCCATAGTTTGGCTATTGTGAATCGTGCTGCTGTAAACATGGATATACATGTGTCACTATAGTATTCTGGCTTTAATTCTTTATTTTTATAAAATCAAATTTGCATCTGCCTTTAGCTTTTGGAAGAGGAGATGATGTTGCCAAATTATGATAGGTTTTGCAACTGCAATAGATAGGAGATAAAAGCAAGGAGGTTGATGATGTTGATTCGAGAGGAAATGAAAATTTGCTTGTGTGTGGAGAGAGGATCAGTGAGTAATTCTCCTCCTGCCTCTAATCTCTGACTTCAGGACAGGGTGAGGTACTGTGGAGGTCCTTGGGGAAACCCTGAACACTGTCATCCCACCAGCTACTTCTCAAACACTGCTCTGTGCAAGGCACTGCTGCAGTCTCCAGGAACTAAGAAATAATCAAATAATCTATGGAGGTGCACTCCCAGCTCCTGGCTCATGTTGTGTGTGTGTGCGTGTGTGTGTGTGTGTGTGTGTGTGTGTGTTTGTGTGTAGGGGGTGAGAACATACAATAGCTAACTATAAGGCCATGTGGAAAATGCTGAAATTGAGAACAAAGTGCTCTAGGTTTGGGAACAAAGTGTATATCAGCTTTTGAAGACCTTTCCCTGGAGTCCCTGGGAGGGCTCTGCAGAGGTGACATTAGAATGGGATCTGAAAGGATGAGAAAGGCTTTTCCAGGGTGATTCAGGGAAATTACCAATTTTCATAAAAGAGGAAACAATTTGCATAAAAGTCCCAGAGAGTGAAGTGGCAGGTGAAGGAATGATACAGGGGCAAGGGTGGGTGACAAACAGAGTCTTGTAGAGGGAGTTGTGCAGTCAGTCATTGGTACTTCATCCAGGGCTGTGGGGAGCCAGTGGGGGATTTGAAAAGGGAAACTGATGTGGGTAGTCTAATGTGATATGTTCTAGGACATCTTAGGGATTAAAGTTTAGGTGAGTTAGGGTTTCATTAGGAGTTAAAATATTTTATATTTGCATTTTATATGAATGGAAAATTAAATAGAAGCCTGTGAAATTGAGTGGCTCTGAGATTAAGGTTCATTAGCTTCAAGGTGGATTCTCTGCCCGTTCGCGGAGGTAGATTGTGGAGGTATAAAGTGTGCTTACTGGCCAAAGAATTTTAAGGATGGAGACTTGCTTTGTTATAAAGAAAACCTGCAGACACATAATAGAGACTCCATGTAGAAGGGCTGAGCTGGCCTGTGTAAAGACTCTGTCTGCCTCTGGAAAACTGTGCTCTTTCACTTTATATGGGAGTGACAGATTGCATTTTCTGACAATCTTATCATCATCTTGTAAATTCTGCCTCCTGATGCTCCTGAAAGGATACCAATCCACGGAAGTGGAAGGATAGGAAAGCCAACTTGATGGGGGAGGTGTACTTAGGCTTCCAGGTATCCCATGTTTAAATAGATGTCATTAACCTGTCAGCCACTTGTAGCATGGGGGAAAATGATGTCAGAACTCAGTCATTCCACTACTTTCTCCTTTGCAGGATCTCTCTCTCTCTCTCTCTCTCTCTCTCTCTCTTCCTCTCTACATATGGTGAATCTTAGCATAAAAACGGAAATGGAATTTGACAACATTTCTCAGGATGTATCTATTGACTAGAAATATACAGTTGATACAGACATTTGTCTAGTGAAAGCAAAAATGGACAGTTATCCTACAGAAAATCTTTTAACAGAATGCTACAGGACTATCACCTTTGCAATGTTCGCATTGACAAATTGCATGAATTTAGAGAAGGAATACATAAAATGAAACTGAGTAGGAGAACTTTACTCATGAAACTGCATTTATAAAAGTTCAGAGTGTAGGAAGAGGGAGAACGCTCTCAGCTACCCAATGTAAATTTTTGGGGGGCACTGGGGATTGAGCCCAGGGGCATTCGACCTTCGAACTACACCCCCAGTCCTAATTTTTATTCTTTATTTTGAAACAGGGTCTCACCAAGTTGCGGAGGGCCTCACTAAGTAGCTGAGGCTGGCCGCAAACTGAGACCGGGATCCTCCGGTCTCAGCCTCCCAAGTACTGGGATTACAAGCGTGCACCACCATGCCCGGCTCCCAATGTAAAATTGAAAGTGATCATTGTTTTTTTTAAATATGTTTTTATTGGTGCATTGTAGTCTCACATCACAATGAGTATCAGTTTGGTGTTAACATAAATGCACACAGCTCTTAGTGTCCCTCCCCCCACCCCCCCACACACTGAGAATAAAAAAAAAGTAGCACTGAGAATAAAAAAAAAGAAAGTTATCATTGTCAATTTGAAAGTAGATATGTGAGGAGTTTTTCATAAACACGTTTGAATGCTTAGGCTAACTGGTAAACCCTGGGATATTTCTCTGAAGATAAAAAGACATATCCAGATGATTTAATCATTGTGTATAGGAGCCTCCTATGTTGAAAAGAAGTTAGACTTCATTCACATGGTTTAGAGGAAAGAGCTAGGATCAGTGGGTAGATATTAACCTTGATTCAGAATATCCCTACATGAAGAAATTAATTAATTTAGCCAGAAAATATTTCCTGAACACTACAATGCTCTAAGAAAGACAAATATGTCAGAGTGGAAAATCTAATGGAAAGAGACAGGATTATAAACAAATCAATGGTTTTGTCACATGCTTTGATGCATATAGCTCTTTGACCCTCTCCTTCAAAGAAACTTTCGTGAACAACCTACTTGGCACTTTAGGGTTGGGTTTCTTTTGAATATATCACAATGCTGACATTGTCTTGAGGGTGAGAGCAAAGATTTGTTTGGCTGGAAAAAAGTTAATGAATCCTAATTACCTTTATGTGATGAACGGACATTTGTCATGGAAGTCTGGTGAGCACCTGGACAGGAAGGAATGGAGTTCTGTGTCTGCAAGGTGAGGCAGCAGTCCTCTTGGCTGGAGAGAAGGCATGGAGGGACCAATGTCCCCAAGACTACAGTGATGCCTGTACGTGCTGTGCACAATGCAACCACGAAAACCCTAGAGTCGAGAGCTAACTTGTGAAGGAGAGTTAACATTCAGGAATTATCTCCATTCTTCGATCAAGGTGTTACCTTAATTTACAAAAACTGACATAACAAAGTACCACAAACTAGATGACATAAGCAAAAGCATATATATAACTTGCTAGTTTTGCATGCTAGGAGTCTGAGATCAAGATGTTGGCAGGGTTTATTCCTCATGAAGGCTGTGAGAGAGACTGGCCCAGGTCTCTCTCTTGGGTTCTGATGGTTGTTGGCTTGTAGACACATCACCCTGATGTTTTCTTCATCTTCATATGGTGCACTTCCTGTGTGCATGTCTCTGTTTGCAAATTCCTTCTTTTTATAAGGGTACCAGTCATATTAGATTAGCACTCACCCTAATGACCTAATTTTTACTTGATTACCATTGTAATAGTCTCCTTTCCAAGTAATCACATCTTAAGGTACTGGAGGTTAGAAGTCAACATATCGTTTTTTCTTGGGGGGGGAACACAATTCAACCCATAGCAGTCATCTTAAAGCTATTAAGGCATTACTAGAATTCAGCCAGGTTTTGTGGAAGATGTGGAAACTCCTAATAATATAAACATCACAACAATTTTGATGATTAAATGGCAAAAATGAGTTTAAAATGGTGCATTTAGCATTTAAAACAAAGTGTGGAGCAATGTTGAGAACATCTTCCTAAGATCAGTAATTCATTATTTCATTTTTCTTCTTCTCCATTTTCACGTAAATGCACCTTCTTGAGGGATGTGTTTTTCTTATTAGTTGACTTCAATTTAGCTAGTGTTGTAAACAGGCTTTGGAGAGGATATAGTAATTGAAACATCTATATCAATAATGATGCCTTCTTATGGAAATGACCTCTGTCTGCTAATTGTGAATACTATCAGGAACTGATTCACCAAACTTGTAGTAGACTCTATTGTGGAGAGTAAAGTCTTGAATTTTAGTGCTAATGCTGGCATTAATTATTGTGTGTGTGTATGTGTGTGTGTGGTGTGTGTGTGTATGTGTGTGCTCGCGCACGCATGTGTGGTAACTGTGGGCCACCATGTTTTTCTAGAACCAGGGAGTATTGCATCAAAAAATATGTACGCTAGAGTCTCCATTAGTCTTTGTATTACTTCTATGATAACATTCATGAAAATAAATTAAACCAAAGATCCAGAAACCCAAATCCCCAAGAGATAAATGTAGCCATCAAAGTTAATGGAAAAAGAAATGTGACTGAAACAAAGTACAAAAGAAGTTGATTTGATTTATGAAAAAAATTTTAAGCATCATGTTAATTACAAATGGTTATTTGAGGAAATTTCAAGAAACTTCTATTAGATTTAAGAAGAACATAGTTATTTCTTTATCTAAAATGATATTTTAACCCACTTATTTTTGAATTATGACTCACTCTGTTTATTAAATCAAATTAGGATATCATGACTTGAATTAAGAAAAAAGTAATATAATAGATTTTGGTATAACAGAATAGGATAGAAAAGCAGTGTGAAGATGATACATGTATTAATACTGAGTTGCAATGTACAGTGTACTTCTAGCAATGTTCTCAGTCAGTGACACAAAAGCTACTGACTGTCCCAAATACCACCTGTGCGCACTGTCTTTTTAGAGATTTGATACCAAAAATAGGATGAGGAGTTTAGAAAAAGATGATGAGATATGAGAAACTTACTCACTTTTTTACTCCATTTTTTTTTTTTACTTACTCCATTTTCTTCTTTAAAGAAATTGGTATGCTGCTGGAAATAAAAATAAAAATTAAATCTAGGTTGTATAACAAACTGGTTAGAGAATATATAGCCATCTTAAATAATCCAAGTTTTCTAAATCTCAGTAGGTATCATACCAAAATACCATATTTGTTAACAGGAGATTACAATAAATTTAAAAGTAAAATTTTTAAACTAGAAATCTTCAAACATTAAAAAGGTAGACAATAGTACAATGAGTGCTCCAATGGTAGAAACAGTCAAAATGCCCACCACCTGATGACTCAATGAATAAAATATGGTATGTCCATGCAATAGAATGTTATTCAGCAAAGAAAAGGAGTGAAGCACTAATACAGTCTACAACATGAACCTTGAAAACATTATGCTAAGTAAAAGAAGCAAGTCACCAAAGGATGCATAATGTATAATTCCATTTATATGAAATGCCCACACTAGGCAAATTTATTGAGATGGGAAGGAGGTTAGTGATCTCCAGGTATAAGGCAACAAAGTGAGGAGAAGAGAAAGAGGCTGTTACTGGGTATAGGGTTTCTTTTTGGGGTAATTAAAATGTTCTAAAATTGATTATGATAATGGTTATACAACCCATGACTATACTAAAAACCATTGAGCTTTATACTTTAAATAGGTGAATTTCATGGGACATAAAACTATTGAATTGTTCACTTTAAATGGGTGAATGTTATGGTGTGTGGATTATATCTTAATAAAGCTATTATTTAAACAACTGCAAGGAAAGGAAAATATGGCAATAGAGGAAAGGCATAAAATGTCCTGATTTTTAAAAGGTGAAGGAAGTGGCGAGAACTCTGAAGTTGATCATTAAATGTTTAGACTGACTTGAGTGAGTCGAAGGTTTTTGGAGAGGAGGAAAAATAAGGTAAGAAATTACATATTGTGGGCATTTTCTTTGTCTCGGGGCAAAGGTTGCAAATTTGGGTAATTTCACATTCTCATCTGCTAAACTTCTCACTTTTTATTTTTCCCTTCAGAAAAGTCCAGATATTTCTAGTCAAATGATCTTTTTACTTCATATCAAGAGACTCTGTTTTTACTTCCAACACTGACCCCTGACCTCAGCCAAATCACCTTAATTTTAGGAGATTCAGGGTTAACCTTACTTGTGTTATCGGGTTAGGAGGATTTTTGTGGGGTATCAAGTTAGCTAAACCCTGTTTTAAAATAAAATAAATAAATAAAAAGTGCTGGGGGGTATAGCTTGGAGCTAGAATGTACTTGGTCTCAACCCCCAATGCAAAAAACAATCTTAAAAATCAGGGAGCTGTATTATTTCCATTATTGTCTCTATTGGTCTGCAGCGGCAGACTGCAGAAAACCAAGTTTGAATTTTGACCTATAGACATAATTGCTGTGGCTTTTGGTGGCTCATTGCCATCTATGGCTGATCTGTCTCTCACCCACCAATCCTTGTATCATTTCTGACAATTGTCTTATTTTGTTCATTTAGGAGACAGAATAACTGATATTATTATGATTTATTTATATCAGCACACCTCTTAATAGAAGGACTTTTAAAAAAGGGGACTGTATCCATCAGCATTCCTGTAGCTATAATCTAAAGATTGACCATGAAACTTAGAGAAAAGAAGATTTATTTTCCTATGGTTTTGGGTTCAGTCTATGTGAGGCCAGGGACCGCAGATCTCAGGTCATGGCGACAGGAAGCGGAGAAAAGGGAGAGCACATGAGAAAAGGGAGAGAAAAGGGCGCACCCCAGGGGCCACCTCCTCCAGCCCACACACTACCAGTCTACTGGGTACCAAAGGTAAATCCATTACAATGAATTTATCCACTTCTGGGATTACAACCCTCATGACTCAGTTATATCAACCCTGAATATTAATGAATGAGCTTTTTAGGGGACATTTTATACCTAACTATAACAGGGACATAGTTGTATTTTTACAGGGTAAGCAAATTCTTCTTAGCAGTGTAACACTTCTACTTTACTCCTGGACCTCTCTTCATATATTTAACTCTAAATTATGTATTTAATTCCATTTTTAAGGAGTCAGGGAGACAAGCAACCCTGGCCTCTTCTTTAACAAAGATTACAGAAAACCCCATGCATTTCACTCTTATCATCCTGTAATGTTTTACATTTGGTTTTCCCCTGTCCTTTCCCTTACCCTCCTTTCAATTTAGTCAGTCTTTGCCTGAATGTTTAAGAAGTAAACTCTAAAAATTGTGCAATCCTACTTCTACCTGAACAGGTCTTTTCAGATTGAATTGGTGTGCCGCCAAGATGTAATCTCAGCGTCATATCACCTTGTAGCTGGAAGGGATTTCTGATGAGACCTGTGGCAACCTGCTCTTATCGATGAAGGGTGTAGAGGACAGCTGCACAAGGGTTGTCTCCTGCAGCACTGTCCCTGGCCCTGTGGCTGAGCAGGGGCTTCCCCTCTCAGTTCAGGCCCCACAACTTCACCCACCACATTGCTCAGGAATCCATTAAGCTGCCAATTTTTGCTCTTCCTAAACCATGAATTTCTTGAAGGAAAATCCTTTTTCTTGACTTTGTTCGCAGCCACAGCATTGCACCTACCATTGGCAAGAGATCTTTGTAGATCAATCCTCAGTTGGCAGCAGTAACTCAAAGGAAAATGGTGCCCTAGCCTTGGCTAGGAGACTTCCATTTGAGGAAAATCAGTAAAATTAGGTATAAAACAGAAGAGAGTGTCCCTACTTTGCTTTTATATTTCATGATCATTATCATTCCATATAACATTAGGCTCCAAAATCTCTAATCAGAAGGAAACTCATGTTTGTATCATATTTGTGTCTTATTTTTGTCCCATGTAAAATTAAAAGTAAAATAAACAGAGCAAAAACACATGCAAACCAATGATAGATTTTTCTGATTCCCTTGAGGGGATGTACTACATAACTCTTGGCCTTTAATGTCTTTGTATGTTTCTGAGTAAGTCCCCCTCTCCCAAAAAATGACTTTGGAAAGCAAGTCTCAATCATTTTTTTTTTATCTTGGCTTGACAATGTTCCAGATGAACTGTCATCGTTGCTTCATAATTAAAAAATGAAATAGAGCTCTTTTTAGCTATTTTTCTCCAACTTGCCATTAGAAATGAAAGCAAGTTAGTGCTGAGATATGGATTTATATTTCCCAGAAATAGTGGTTGTTGATGGGCAAGAAGATATAAAACGACTTAAATTAAACTGGTTCTGCATATGAGATGGCTGCCTGCTTCTGGGAAGACTTTCACCCATAAATGCTTAAAGAAATTGGTGGCCAGGCATGGTGGCGCACGCTTGTAATCCCAGTACTTTGGGAGGCGGAGACCAGAGGATCCAGGTTCACGGCCAGCCTCAGCTCTTTCTCTCTCTCTCTCTCTCTCTCTCTACCTAGTGAGGCCCTCCGCAACTTCGTGAGACCTGGTTTCAAAATAAAGTATAAAAAATAGGGCCGGGGGTGTAGCACGGAGGTAGAACGCCCCTGGGTTCAATCCCCGGTACCGCAAAAAAATAAAAAATAAAAAATAAAAAAAAGATATTGGTGGTCTATGGGTTTTGCTAAAGGGAATAGTTCTCATTTCTGTTGGCTTTGGAGGCCTGGGTATCTCTGGGGAAAAAAAGAAAAGAAAAAGAAAGAAAGAGGGAAAGGAAAGGAAAGGAAAGGAAATGAAAGGAAAGGAAGGAAGTGCCTGAGTGATTTATTGACTTATTTTCCCAACAAAAGTTTGTGGTCACATACTTTCAATGATGCCCCAAGGCAGCATGGAGTTTTCTTTACCTATACTATGTATATATATATATATATATATATATATATATATATATATATGTATATATATATATATGTATATATATATATATATATGTGTGTGTGTGTGTGTGGTATCTGTTAGTATCTATATCTATAGTATATAGATACTATCTACATCTATAATATATATAGTATCTGTTCTTCACAGTAATATATATGCAGTACTGGAGATTGAACCCAGGGGCATTCTACCTCCTAGCTATACCCCAGCCCTACTTTATTTTATTTTATTTATTTTTTAATTTGAAAACAGTCTCACTAAGTGCTGAGAACTTTGCTAAGTTGCTGAGGCTGTCTTTGAACCTACCATCTTCCTGTCTCAGCCTCCCAAGTACTGAGGTTACAAGCATGCACCACCATGCCCCGCTCTTTTTTTTTCTTATGTCCTTTCAGGCTCTTGGGTAGAGGAAATGAGAGGAAAGCTACTGTTGTACTGTGAGTTTATCTGCAAGGCATTTTAGAAGCTCAGCAACTGGTGGAGAAGAGGTGAAGTCAGAACTGAGATATAGGAACTGGCCTGGTTCTAGGTCTGCTGATGGGGAAGGACCAATGTTGACATTACAGTTTCCAAGGAGGCACAGCAGTTGAGCTTGGCTTAGGTTCCAGGAAGTCCATTCAAGATCATGGTGCAAGAATTAGAGCCACCAGGTAGTACTGATGTTCATGGCAGTGCGTGGCTGGGTGTCTGCCTGGTATTTCCAGTTAGTCTGTCTCTTTCAATCAGCACCCAAACCAGCACCTTAGACTGGTACGTGCATGTGTGTGTGATGAATGTGTGTGAATGTACCTGCACATGTATGTAAGAAAGAAATGGAGTAGGAGGTAGAAAGAAAGAGAGAGGTGGGATGGAGAAAGGAGGACATGCAGAAGATCGCAGCTCTTAGGAAGAGAACCTAGCAAAGGCCAGGTAATATGTCCAGGCTACAGAGAAACGAAATGGGATTCAGGACAGGAGCTAAAACCAGAAGGGACCTGGATGAGGTCAGGAGCCAAGGAAGAACACAGGTGGGTAAGAGTGAAAGGGAGGAACAGCCACATCCTTTGTCAGTTTGGTGCAATGAGATCGGCCAACTCCATATTAATTAGAAAACTTACAAGGACCGACCCCCCAAGCTAAAAGCCTTTACCTCCTCTGCTTCCTAGGACTGAGGCAGTGAAGCTGGGGCTATAGAGGTCTGCTCTGAACTGGATACCTTAACAGAACAATGAGGAAACTTTCCAAGGAGGGTGTTTTCTAGAAGTCGCTTTCTTAAATTTAGGTCTCACTAATTAATTACAATTGGACTCTTGGTTTTGTTCCACCACGCTTAGCAATTAGATTGAGAAGAAGATTTTAAAAAATTCATAAGTGTAAAATATAACATTTATTCTACTGAGTTTGAGCTTTGGGCTGATGCCACTATTAGAAGAGAGACAAAAGACTTAGGTTTTTAAAAGCTCAAATGATGAACATATGCCATCAAGGTAAAGCTCTCAAAAGAAAATCTATTTTTACCTGGATATGTTAATTCTGGGAATAAAAGTCAAATGCAAAGTATGTGCCTCTGCCAATCATATCAGAACTTCTCACCCTTAGCATATGTTAATGTGTGCCCATCCTTTATGGAGCCTCGAATACAAGAATGGGGGAAGGTGGAATAAAATTCATCCAGGGCAGAAAAAAGCTGCAGCTCCCACCTCTCTAGGCTTGGTCCCAATACTGTCTTGGTTCTTTCTCATCTCTCCCCATTCTGCCCTGTCTGTGCTGGTGTCTGATTGCCTGAGGTCCTGAGCCTTGGAGATCTGGGATGGTTTGATACAATAGAAGCTGTCTCAAGTTCCTTGTTGAGAGGAAACCCAGGATTCAAGAAAACCAGGTGGAGATGACAGATGGGGGTCCCACAGGAGAACAGGAACTCAGAGATCTAGGGGTAAAGGAAGCCCAGACACAGGTAGGCATAGCAGACAGTGTTTGTACACAATTAGTCAAGCTGCAGTTTCTAGACTAGAAGAAGGAGGAAGTGGACAGAGGATGGCTCCTGCCAAAAGCAAGAGTAGAACTCTTCAGCAAAATTGTGTTCCTTCAGGGCTGAGGCCCTTTCTTTGGTGTCAGCAACAATGGAGCTTAACTAGGCACATCTATGTCATGGGGTAGGTGGTTCATAGCTCTTAATGCCCCCATCGTTCCAAATTGGTAAGTATTCCTTCACAGTTTAGGAGAGTTTTTTCATGGCACCATGTGAAGCCAAATAAAACTAGATGGTGGAGCATGTGAAGCCAAATAAAACTAGATGGTCAGCATGACAGAGATCTGTCAAGCAGCTCCTCTAGGGACGGTGAGCCTGTTAGGGTTTGGATATAGAATGTCCCTTGGAAAAGCTCACGTATTGGCAATGCAAAAAGTGTCCAGAGGTGAAGTAATTGAATCGTGTGGTTCCGATCTCATCAGTGGATAAGTCCAATGATGGATTAATAATTTGAATGCATTCATTGGTGGTAACATTGGCAGGTATGGTGTGGCTGGAAGCAGTAGGTCATTAGTAGTGTAGCTTTAGGGAATATGTATGTCCCTCATCTCCTCCCCTTGCTTTCTCTCTCTCTGCTTATGGCCTCCATGATGTGAGAGCAGCCTTTCTCTGCGCACTGTGCCTTCACTGCCATTTATGCTTTGGTGCTATGGACTGAGATCTCTGAAGCCATGAGCGCCAATAAATCTTTCTCCCTCTATGTTGTTCTTGTCAGGTATTTAGCTCGACTGGGATTGTTCAGCTTAACCTTTCTCTCCCTCTACACACACACACACAAACACACACACACACACTGAATCAGATATTATACGTGTGCCTAAATGTATATATACTTGGATTGCATATATAGGTATAGATAATATATGTATGTATAATTTATTTCTTCCTTATCTTTTTAGTGTTTCCATCATTGTGAAGTGAATAGGTTTCTGGCAGAAGCTGTTGGTGTTCCTTCCCAAATCCCCACTTCCAGTGAGTTGGATTGACTTCCAACATTGAGCACTGACCTCAGGCTGTGCAAACCTTCTCTGGCCTTGAAGAAGCATAGTCACAGGAAGTTTCTGGAATTAAAATCTGTCAAGACATGTCGTGGTGGCCCAGTCCTGTTATCCTAGTATTTGGGAGGCTGAGACAGGAGGATCGCAGGTTTCAGGCCAGCCTCAGCAACTTAGTGAGACCCCCTTTCAAAATTAAAAATATGAAATAGTGCTGGGGTGTAGTTCAGAGGTAAAATGCCCCTGGTTCCATAATGGCCCCAGAACTACAAAAGAAAAAAAATTTTATATCAAGAGAATAATATTAAACAATGACAGATGGGGGTGTAAACACCTCAGCTCTCTCACTGTGGTAGGAATTATTCTTAAACATGTGTTTTACACCAGTACAGAATTGGTGGCTTAGTATTGCTCCCCTAATGCTGTGTCCCAGAACCTCACCCCAAAACTAGATGCATTCAACCCTAGACTCTGCTCCTAGAGAAACTTGGATCAGTAAGAAATCTATTCTTTTTGTGTCATTTTACTAAAATATTTTACATGTTGGTGTTTGAGTTCCTAGAATATTTTTTAAAACATTTTAAAGCATATTTCACTTGGAAATTATGCCATCATGACTGAAAATTCAAAAACCTTTTTAATAGTGTATTGTGAAACCATTATTTGTCTTCTGAAACTCAAGAAATCATGTCATACCTGTGGAAGAATTTTCAAATAAATGCAATGAATCTTAATCTCGATGATTATAAACTTTGACTTGACTGCTCATCTAATCCCTCATGAAACATATACCTAAATCCAGTTGGAACAGCCAGTTGTATGCAGGATTTGTGAAGGACTTAGCAACACTCCCTCCCCGCCAAGGGGTGTCAAGAATTCGCAATAAAAGACCATCTTCTAAGGAGCTCAAGCTTTAATTTCTAGAGAACTGGATTCTTCCATGCCAGCTTCAGAAAAAAAATGCAAACAATAACCACCTAGGATTCAGTCACCCCAAAAAGACAACAGGTAAAGAGGAACCAGTACTGGAAGTGTTGTACAGATGGCTGAAAAGAAGTCTAAACAAAAGATGGCTGCATTAAAAAAATTATTGAATCTATAAGGAAAGGGAGGCTTCGGACTTTACAAACTACTGAACTAAGCAATTTCAAACTTTTCTTCAACATTTGAATACAATTTTCACCTAGAATTGAAAATATTACTTAATTTTGTAATTTTGCTTAATTTTACTAATTTTAGAAAGTATTTTTTCAGAAATAACATATAGAATCTGTTTTCACTGCTCAAAGGGAATAATTCTTTACTCACAAATCAGTGCTCTCTATAGATTTTCAATCAGGCCTTGATTGGAGGCAAAATATTTTGTAGCTCTGAGTCTTTAAAAAGAGACCAGTTGCCTCTAAGGCATCTGTGGGAGATGCAGTAGTCAATGTTTTCTTCGAATAACCCCAAACTTTTGAAATCATGTATGTTGACTCTTAATTCTTTCTTTTCATGTTTAACTAAATCAGCCAGAAAGTGTTTGATACTGATTCGGCTTAGTGTATGCACCAGGGTCAAACACAAGGCCAATATCTGAAGAAAACTAATATGATGTTTTTACTTATTAGGCAATATTTACTGAGTGGTCACTCTCTCCCAAGCATTATTCTAGACACCAAGGGCACAGTGGGGAAGAAAATGAAGGAGGTGCCCTCTCTGAGTTTGCCTTCTGGTGGCTGAACACGATGCATTCCACAGTGAATAAGCGCACACACAGTCCTCTGTACCTGGAGAGCTGGACTCGATCAGAGAAAGGCTTCCCAAGGGGAATATTCAGAG
Organism: Glis glis; assembly: GCA_004027185.1. Classification (NCBI taxonomy): domain Eukaryota; kingdom Metazoa; phylum Chordata; class Mammalia; order Rodentia; family Gliridae; genus Glis; species Glis glis. Next base: position 59,401 of record PVJS01000360.1, read on the forward strand.
GTATCGGGACATTTTGCCTCACTAAATTCTCCAGAATATATATCCTAAGAATAAGGCCATCTCCTATTAACTGCTAAACCATTATCAGACCCAAGAAAATTAGCCATAACTCTATAATGTCATTTAAGGTTGAGTTCATATCCAAATTTCCCCAAATTCTCTCAAAGTTTTCCTTTGGCTGTTTTTTTTTTTTAATCAATCCAGGTTTCAGGCTCTTTTACCTTTTACTCTAGAGCAGTTCCCCCACTTTTTAATGGCTGTTTTTCTTACTTTTTTCTTTGAAGAGTTCAAGCAGGTTGTCTTGTGGAAGGTCCCACAATCTGAATTCATTTCTTTGTTTCCTCTTGAATACATCAGATTACATATTTATGGGCAAGAATGCTTTATAAATTAAGTCAAATACTCATCCTACACACTAAGAAGCTCCTTAGTAGGTGATCTCACTGTTATGAACATTTGACTACCCAGTCAGAATAGGCTCTATCATATCTCTCTATTACCAAGTCACTTCCTCCTATTTGTAATATTAAATAATTTGGGAGTAATGCTTTGAAACTTTTTAAGTTTCCTGATCCCCCTACACCTTTTTCTCCAATACTCTGACATGTATACAGTGTCCTCTTTCTGAGCAGTACCTTTATTGTTATCATAAAGTCAATCTGATGACATCTGAATAACATGTTGGCCATTTGAAGCATCAAGGACAAACTGGGCCCAATAAGGAGATTATCCTCAATCGCCCCTGATAAAGCTTTGTGGAACATCCAGCGAATCTTGCTGTTTCCTGTCTCTCATCAGAACTGCCTCCTCCCTCCTCACCAGACAATGTTGTGACCAACAGGGAACAGAATGTTTAGGTTTTTGTTTTTTTTTTCAGGGTTTGCAAACCTATTTTCATGATAATATAAATATCAACACTTAAACGCTGTCAGCTAAACAGGGAAAAAAATAAGACTTAAAGAAATATTTGCTTTACCTATTTCCTGGACTGTAAAACCTCTGCTCAGGTTTTCCTGAATGCCATTGTCTGCTCTTTTAGTAAAAGTAAGCTATGCATTTTATAATCTCAGAAAAGAAAAATCCAATTGAGGTATTTTCTTCAGGGGCTACATTGGTGTGCAATCTGCCTTGGTATGTAAAGGCAAAAAAGGGTTAATTACAGTGTGTTAGCATGGATTTCTGGGGTGGAACGGGTGTGTGCTGGGATTGGCAGCATATGCTGCCCTCTTCCTTAATCTGTCACTCTGATGTCACATTGTTCTTTTAACGCTGGCCATCCTGAGAGCGTGCACACCAAGAAACTCAGTGATAGCTATTAACCAGGACTTCTTTCTGTTCCTGGAGAGCTGTCAATGTCGACCAGCACCCAGCACTGGACTAACCCTGCATGGGAGGTCACATCAGAGTGTGTGGTCTCAGAGGCAGAGCACATCAGCCACAGAGAAGGTGCCAGAAGTCAGTGGTCATTCAATTGAGGACATATCACCTGCAGGCCTCCCAGGGGGTATGGCAATGCCCCCACATAGGCATGGGACACCCACAGAGCAGCTCCAGGAAGACACTTTAGAGGTGGAATCAGGCCACATCTGGGAGGTTGGTCTGCAGCTAACTAGAACCAACTTATAAGTACAGAATATTATGGAAGGCTCTAAGATGCAGTCCACCAGAACTGTATTGCGTCCTTTGCAATTCTCTGTTGTATTGTTTTCAGATTTTGAGGTTAAACGATGAAGGGAAAGGAGGCCCCATGCTCTATGCCAATAAGAGCTGCAGCCTGGGTACCAAAAAGGAGCCTCAGGCACAGGGCAAAAGGCTGCGGTCTCTGCAGAATATTCTCTAAAGATGTTGAAGTTATGTTTCATTATGAACATTTTCCTCACTCTCTCCTGCAACATCTGAACAGCTCCAAGCTGCTGAGGCTTCCTTCTTCTGTGTTGATTTGATGCCCTGCCCTGGAACCTCCCTACATCCTGTTTACTTGAAGCCAAAGATGTGTTCAGACTTAACTGAGGCCCTGGATATCTGAGGAGGGGGACAACAGTCTGTTCCCACATTTAAGCAAAGCAGGCTGTAGGTCTGGTAGGAAGGTCAGTCTCTCTGTGTGCATTAGTTCCACAATTCCTAAACTAGAGCATGCCACTCACATCCCTGGCTGGGAGGCCAGTGTGAAACACAGCCTGCTGGGAGCCATCCTCAGAGTTGCTGATCCAGTAGCTCTGGGATGGGGACAAATGTTTGTTTTTTAAGTTTATATACAATGCTGATACAAGGCAAGGACTACACTTTGAGAACCCCTGCATTAGTGCTACAAAATGGGGGCTGGGAGTGGTGATGCATGTTCTCCTAAGGCATGTTAGCCCAATTTATCAACAGAAAATGACATTTCATCTTTTTGTTCTTTTTTGCCCCTTCTTCCCTGAACTGCAAACTATCCTGAAAGAAACTTTGGGATGCATAGGCAAAGGTATCCACGCTTCTTGGTAATAATACTAAAAACAGTTCGCCCCAAAGCAAATGCTGCATTTGGGTTAATAATAAACTATCCTCCCAGGATAATCAGGTGCCGACAACTCCACAAACCTCCCATAAATCCCGACACACCAGCTGAGAACAGTTCTGCTTTCCTGACATTCCGGAGTTAGCATTTTTATGGCCTCGCCATAATAAGATCATCTTGCTTTGGAGTCATTTGTGTTGTAATTGCTTTAAAATTTCAAAGAGCTCTGGATTTCTACACCTCATTAAATTGGATTACATCGGGAAAGTTGGGGATTTAAAAAAAAGGAATTAGGAAAGTGACCTTTATTTCTGCTCTTACCCTCCAATGTAATCTCTTCGTAGTCTTGTTTTTGCCACTGGACATTACTGGCCCCCTGTCCGCTGTAGAGGACAGCCTGCAAGCCTCCTCCTCTGCTTAGCACATGTTCTACTCTTTCTTATCATACTTAATAAGAACCACGAGACCTTGGATTTGAAGTTTATCTAGGGACTGCTCAGGCCTGACTAATCTATCCCATTACCCTTCTACATGCCTTTTGGGACATGAAGCCTAGCTTATCAGGCCCTCAGCATCTGAAAGATCAAGGCATGTGACAGCAGAAGGGCGAAAATAAACAGGACCTCTCCATTCCTTAATTCTATTGCCAACTCATTTTTCAATAAGCTAAATATTTAAATACGATGCGCCAGGCATAGAATTAACTGGTCTATACACATTGTTTAGATAACTAGACATTAATACTAGTACATGGAACTTGAGCAAAGGGCTCAGTGCTTGTAAGTAGCTCCAGGACCTAGAGATTCCCAGTATATCATTTAATAAATAATAAATACCATTTTCAAGGTATCGCAGAGATATATATTGAAAACATGTATGACAAACCCACCAAGCATGGTCTCAGCAACTTCAGAGCCTGTTTGTGTACAGAAGAAAATACCATATTTTATCAATTTGGAAGTGCATACTGATTCACATTGTAATATCTCTGCAATCAAGCTCTTATAATTAATGTTGTTTTAATATTGCAAGCAGCCAGGTGACCATGATGCGGGTAGCAATGCCTACATAACATGTACATTCATTTTGTCATTCCTTCTAGCTCCATGTGAGTCTAAAAGCCTATTTTGATAAAAAGTAATATAAGATTTCTGAGTGACAAGAAAGCATGAGATCATCGTTTAATTGGCAGGGATCTTCTTTCTCAGGGTTACATCAAATAATAGTGCAATTTACAGTGAAGAATGTCATTGTTTCGAAGGAATATGACAACTTTAAAAACACTTGTGTGCATGAGTCACTAAGGATAATAGAGACATTGTGGACTAAGAAGTGGGGCAATCATGAATATTTTGTGCAGAAAGGGACCATTTTGCTGAGTCCTAGTGGAAATGGAAATGTGCCAAGAAGGGTGTTAACATGGCCCTGCCAAAAAGAGCAAGGGAAAGTGAGAACAGCATTCTGTATTTATGAAGTTGATTCTCTATTATTTCTTTCCAGACCCATCCCTCCAGAAGGTCTAAAAAAGAAGGATTATGCATGGTTTAGTCAGATTTCCATTAGTATAACAAATGTCCCCGTTGATCAACTTATAAAGAGAAAGGTTTGTGTTGGCTCACAGTTTTGTAGGTTTCCTGTTCATGATCAGTTGGACCCATTGTTTTTGGACCTGTGATGAGGAAGCATGTCATGGTGAGGAGCACATGGTGGAGTACAACCAGTCACCTCGTGGCCTGGAAGTGAAAGAGAGAAGAGGAAGTGACTGGAGTCTCCTAAATGCCCTTCAAGGGCATACCCCCAATGACCTAAAGACCTCCCTTTAGGCCCCACCTCTTCAAGTTTCCACCAACTCCAAATATCGCCCAGCTGGGGATCAAGCTTTACTACATGGGCCTTTGGGGGACACGAGATCCAAACTATAGCATTGTATATGCATGCATATACCCATGCATACATATAAACACAAGCATAATTGAACATAACCCATATTCATGAAAGTACCTTCTTGCTATGCTTTCTCTTTGACTGTCTTCCATCTCTCATGACTTTTCTGCTCTGTCTACCTTTCCCTGCTCCCCATCTTAGTTTGACTACAAGTTGGAACTGGAACTTGCTTTTCACTGGATATTTGCTTTATGTCTTGAGGAAAGTATCGGGCACTCTGTTTATAATTTAAAATAAAGTGAGCGAGCCCTTTCCAGTAACTCCTCACAGAAACAGAAAGTGTGATTTAGATTCACTCATCAAGCAGCTCCCTTCTTTCATAGTCTGAGAATGAATTTGGGGGGGGGGGACTGTGGTGGCCTTTTCTGCCTTGTTCTGAGACCTCCTCTCTTCCTGACTAAAAGAAAGTTTCTCCAGCTTGACCAGCAGTGATCCATATGTCATCCCTCCATGGACACACCGTGTGTCACCATTTTCCTTCTATGTATTTTGGGAGCCAAAAGTGAAAAGGTTAATGCATTTCTTTACTATACACACATTGAATTGGAATAACTCAGTTGAAACCTTTGTCAAAATGTGACAGGATCAAAGTTGCCTGCTCAGTCAGGGTGCGAGGAGAACGCAGGACACTTTGCTCCCACAGTAAGGTTTGCAAGGCCATTTCTCTTCCAAACTCCATCTTCCTTCCCCAGTACACATGTTGCTATGCTAGTCAGGAGATTGTGGCAAACTGGAGTTCTTCCTGGATGTTTGGCTCTTATTGTATACTTGGTTTGCTTTAACCTTTTTAATACTTTTATTGGTGCATTATAGTCTCACATCATAATGCCGTTCATAGTGATAGTGCCATACATGCACTTGGTGGGCTTTCCCCTGCTCCCTCCACACTCCCTCCTTCCCAAATAGGATATTGAGACTGGCATTGGTATTCTTATATATGTACATGATGCCAATGGAAGTGATCTCTTCATTGATTCTCCCTCCCCACCCCCTTCCCCTAGACCACCTTCCTGGCTCCACTGGAGTTTCTCCTCTATTATCTAAAGCCCCTCTGGTATCCTGATTACTCCCTAGCTTCTGCATATGAGAGAAAAATATGACCTTTCACTTTTTGTGACTGGCTAATCTCTCTTACCATAATGATCTCAAAGTCCATTCATTTTCCTTCAAATGACATAATTTTGTTCTTCTTTATTGCTGAGTAGAATTCCATTGTGTGTATTTCCCATAATTTTGTAATCTGTTCACCTGTTGTTGGACACCTGGGTTGGTTTCATAATTTGGCTATTGTGAATTGTGCTGCTATAAATATAGATATGCCTGTATTACTATACTATTCTGATTTCAGTCCCTTTGTTTTAACTTTTATTTGAAGTTGTTACTGGCAAGAAAAAAGTTATAACTATCAGAGGGAGGGCTCTGGATGCAAAAAAGAACCACAATCATATTTGGAGTCAACATAAACTTTGTCGATAACACTGGGAAAGATTAAAAACAAAAGCTTTATGTGTTGCGGTGGTGAAAGTTCAATCCCCAGTGTATGTGTTGCAATGTCACCAAGATTACAGAAAGTGCTAGATTGAAACCATGGCCAGTTACAAATGAAACTTCAGTAAGGATTCTTGGAAACAGATAATGATGCTTTTGATGATTATACACTTAACTGACAAGATTCTGCATACACTGGAGTAAATAAAATATATTATTAAAATCAGTTCAGCTGTTTATTCATTGTGAAGCTACCAAAAATTTTAGGGGTTAAATTTGCAGTTTGCCTTATATTTATAACATTAGATAACATTGTCTTAGATAATGTTCAGAGCACTTCTCTCAAAATATCCAGTGGTGTCAGCTTATAATACCTGTGTGTGTGTGTGTGTGTGTGTGTGTGTGTGTGTGTGTGTGTTACTGGGGATTGAAGCCATGGGGATTCTACCTCCAAGCTATACCCCCAGCCCTATTTTATTATTTTGAAACAGGGTTTCACTAAGTTTCAGAGGGCCTTCCTAAGTTGCTGAGGCTGGTCACAAACGTACAATCCTCCTATCTCAGCCTCCCAAGGACTGGGATTACAAGTGTGAGCCACCACGCCCAGCTTCTTATACCTATTTTAAGGAAAGTAAACTGAAGTGCAGAGAGGTCAAGGTACTTGCATGTTACCCAGCTTCTATCCAGTCTTCTTCGTGTTTTTACTCTAAGTTTAGTAAGCTCTCTCCTAGCAAAATAGCTTTCCCTGGCAGAATATGCTTTCCCTCCTAAATGGAGTGTCTGAGTTCCAGTCAGGATGGTGTGACCTCCCCAAAGTGAACAAGAAGAAGGTAGAAAGACGGAGTGGGTCACAGGCTTTCCAGAAAACAGTCTGCTGTCTATCTTAAGGATAGACTTGGCATCTGATTACCCAGTTAATGAGAATTGCTCCAGTGAAATCTAAGAGGGAAACAGAGAGGCATAAATATCCAAAAATTTATCATGATGATGATATTCAGAGCAAAGTGATGCTCGTCATTTCAACCTTTCCTAATGCCTTTCATTTCAGTAGCTGCTGATCTGATCCAACATCTTGAGAATAGCCCCACTTGCATTTGCAGATGGAATGCTTCCTCTTAGCTTTGTTGGGAAGATCTTCTCCCAGATATTTTTTCTTTTTTTGTGTGTGTGGTACTGGGGATTGGACTTAGGGGCATTCTACCTCTAAGCTGCACTCCAGCCCTTTTTAATGTTTGTTGTGAAACAGGGTCTCTATGTTTCTGAGAGTCTTGCTACACTGCTGAGGCCCTCCTTGAACCTGTGATCCTTCTGTCTGTGCCTCCCAAGTACTGGGATTACAGGCATGTGCTACCACGCCTGGCTTCCTCACAAATTTTCATGATGCTCTTCCCAGATGTCAAGAAAAAGTGGTTGCTAACTATATCCAAACAAACAGTCATTGTACACCTAGACCATGCAGAAGACTGCAATGCAATTTAACATTTCAACAAATGTTGAATGCCACTTGCCATATTTATTGAATGTCACTTGCCATATTTATTTAGCATCTCTTCTATACCTAGTTCTGTAAAAATAAGCCAGCTTTCATGAAAGAAGTAGATGGAAAGTTGATGGGTTTCATGGAATGAATGATTTGGCTTATTTACCCAACTTTCTAAACTTCAGACTATTTTTAGCTATTAAATGGGAATTATGACTCCAATCACAGGGTTGTCGTAAGGAGTGAATGGGATAGTCAACCAGACTCACCAGATATATTCCTAGCAGCAGGTGATCCACTGATGATTAGATGGTCTCTAGTGGATAAGGATATTGCCATAGATACTGCATGGCAAAGTTCTGGTCTATGCTATAGGATCATCAGGGAGAGGGGTCATGAACACAGAGCATACTACAATCCTATTGTTTCTAATCTCCTTATTGGGATCAGTTAATGATTCATTGTTCTCTTACCAGTTCAAACTGATGTGTAGAGTGTCTTCTATGTAGAGATCTGGGGAGGAAGTCTAAGGAGTGAAGGAATAGGAGTAACTAGAATTTTGTTGTCTCTCTCTGTGCTCTCTCTAGCACTCAATGTTCTCATAAAATATTGGACAAGTTATGGCTGGATGATCTCTAACATTCTGTCTAACTGAAGTTCAGATTCATCTTGTGTCCAGGAGACATGCATATTCTATTATAAGAGGTAACAACAATTAAACTGTTAACTATAACAAAGGGTTCTAAAGGTAAGTGGCCCAAGAGAGACAGAAATAAAATGGTCTTAGAAGTCAAAGAGGTGACCCCTTGCATCCCAGAATCTGGGTGGTCCTCCTAGAGAAGCTGGCACTGAAAATGTGTTTGAAAGATGGGGCAGATTTCAATTGTGTTTGAAGGAAGGGCCAAGACCCCAGGGTTTTGCAAGGTGAGGGTGAATGAAAGTCCAAACTGAGAGTCATGCATGTGTGGATAATGACATTGTGTATGAAATGAAGATAGCAAGATTTGTGCGGTGACCAAAGCACGTAGCAAATTGCAGATTTCATATCCTGGTTAGACTGGAAGCAAAAATTGTGGCCATATTTGATATAACCATAGCAGTGTGATTTGAGCAGAGGAGATATTAGGACAGAGGTGGAATGTGCTATCCTTGGTTATCTATAATTCTGCGGATGGTGCACTCGGGGAAGGGTAGCACAGGGGACAGAAATTTCTGAGAAATGACTGACTTTATATGAAGACCAGGAAGGACATGGGGCCTGAAAGAAGATATTTCACAAGGATTATCCTGCCAAACAATTGATATTTTGAATATAAAAGTAACTTCAGTTAAGCCTCTACCTTCCAATTCCCTGTGCTTTCAAAACCTGTGGAAGAAGCGGTGAAACCTGGACTCAGTCTCCTTTGTCCCACTTTGGGCGGGGACATACACAGTTTAGATGAGCTTCAGAGGACCTGGCCCAGCACACATCACCCAGACCTGACATCATTTTGGCTCCCAGCCCACAGTGCTGGAAGATAGCACATGCTTGGGGTGCTGACCAACCTCCAAATGAAAATCTTTCTCAATACCTGTCCTTCCACGGAAGGGCCTGAAAGGTTCCCATGGGAGAATGATAAGGGGAAGCAGTCAAAGGGATGCAGTTTTCAGCCCCAGTCTTTTGTGCTCTAGGGTGCCACTGAAGGAGGACCCCAGGGGTTTGCAAATCTTTTGATGTGGCTAGACAAGTCTGCCTTTGTTACTCCCTGGAGAGAGGGCATTGGAGGCATGACAGGTGTTGTTCTTTCTCTGCTATGCATGCCTGGCGAAGCACCAGCTTTGGTTGTACATGCACAGGGGAAACTTGTCTGGTGAGCTGAGCTGAGCCCTCAGGAGGGGGAAGCTAGGAAGGCAGGTGCAGAGCCCTCCCTAGTGTCTGGCCATGGTAAGAGCAATAGTCACCAATGGATAACCATCTTACTGGTTTCCTCAGGGCAAGGTGAGCAGTGTGTACTCTCCCTGGAGGCAGTGTAGAGCAAGCATATATGTCTAAAAGTTAGGCAAACCTCTGCCTTTGCAGGTTCAGGTCACATAATTATGCCTGGAGCAGCAATAGGTTAATGGAAAGTGGGGTTCTTCCTTTCTCATAGGAGAAACTGAAAGTTCTCTGGAAGATGTGTTGTTGCTTTCTTTCTCTCTCAGGCACTTACAAAATGGCAAGGTTCATGGTTAACAAGATCTTTGATACTTATATTAACTGCGCATCACATACTCTCATTCTTACTTGGATGATCTCATTTTTTTTCTGGTTCTAGAGCAGATAACATAAGGCAAGAAGCAAAAGTTTGAAATAGTTAAGTGACTTGTCCAATATACTGTGAATATTTTGAGATGCAGCATTGTGGTTTAAAAGGTCTGCCTTGGAATGAATTTTGAGTTCAATCAATAACCAAGTTGACTAAAACAAGCTACTTACACCTCTCAACTTCACTTTATTTGCAAAATGGAGATAGAAAGATAGAATCTAGAGGAATTTGAAATTGAAGATTAAATGACCTAGGTATAAAAAGCCTATTGCATCTGTGAATAACACACAGAGGAGGTTGCTGAATACTAGCAATAATTAATAGCAAGTTAAGTCAAGGTCTTTGTGTGAACTGGAAATCCTGTGTCACGTTCAATACAAAAAGAAAAACAACCAGGTTCATTTCCTTCATAAAATATTACCACCTCCTTGCAAGCCAGGCCACTGACTAAAATTCCCTAGTAGAGTATAATAATTGGATTCCTTTTCATTATTAAAGGAGAGTACCTTCTCATCTACTGATTGTAAATACAATTCTTGAAAAACAAATCTTTCTCCATAGAACACATCCAACAGTAACACAATGAAGACCACTCTCCACTCATTAACTATGCTTAGGTAAACTTTTGGAGGGAAGTGGCAATATTCTGGAAAAATAAAGAGTTTTGAATACATGAGATTAAATGTGTTCAATTTCAGCTCTAAGATTATGTAGCTGTGCCATTTAAATTCACCAGGCTTGGTTTTTTTCCTAATGATGAAATGGGATGATGTTAGTTAAATAGGGATGAAATAAAGATGAAATGATACCCAAGAGGCAGCATTATCTGCTATGAACATGTGCCAGAATTTGGCACATGTATAGGGTAGAATGGATTTTAGTACCCGCTAAGAATGTGAGGCATTTGACTGAGAATAATGCATTAAAGTAAATGTATATTGACCAGCCTATACTCAGATTGTAGTACTTATAAATACAGACAAACTTGTCCAGTCAAGTCCATGAACCACTGGTGCATAGTGCAGAATCAAACAGAACAGCTTCCAAATCTTGGCTTAGCCTCCTGCAAGCTGTGTGACATTGGTAAATTACTTAATCTTCTACACCTCAGTTATTTTTAATCTAAAAAGTAGAATTAGTGATATCTAACTCACAGAAGACTTGAGGATTTGAAATTTTACAGTGAATTGTGGATGTTACCATGGTAGTTGGTGTTACCATTTTGGTTTTCAATATGTTTTCTTTACTAAACATGCTTATAAGAAACAAAGGCGAAAAATTAACCATATCAAATTTCCAAATTTGGAATTTTACAAGTATAACCTTGATATGGTATTTCAATTATCAACCTTTAGAATACATGACCAAATGTGATATTTAGGAAGAGATTCCTGTGACATATAAACAACATCTTAATCTGGGGTAAAACTTTGGACATCAATGCCAAAGAAAAAAGCATATCTAGTTAATTATGTCATCAATATACTTTTTTTTTTGCAATACACTTAGAAAGAAAGTGATGGGAGCCGAGCATGGTGGCGCACGCTTGTAATCTCAGTACTTGGGAGGCGGAGACCAGAGGATCCGGGTTCGCGGCCAGCCTCAGCTACTTAGTGAGGTCCTCCACAACTTCATGAGACCCGGTTTCAATAAAGGATAAAAACTAGGGCCGGGGGTGTAGCTCGGAGGTAGAATGCCCCTGGGTTCAATCCCTGGTACCACAAAAAAAAAGAAAAGAAAGAAAGTGATGGAAAATTGTAAGATATACATGTAGTAGTCTGTAGTGGTAGGGATGGTTTAGAGGACTCAGATATGTCCCACATCTCATATGTTATTTTTTTTTTGTTGTTAAAACTTTCATCCTCATTAGAAATAGCTCTCTTTCTTCCCTTTCTGGTCTTTCAGCCAGAGAACACAATTCAGAGCTCAGGGAACACAATAGAAAATTTCAGCTTTGCTACACCAGTCCATATCTATCCCTATCTAGCACACTGGAGCTAATTACTTTTGCCCCTGAAAAATTCTTACCAGCCCTTCCAGGTTTAGTTCAAATACCATGTCTCAGATGAAAAATTTTCCCTGCCCTCCCTTCAAGGAAGAAATAATCTTTGTAAATGTACTACTTTGCGGTAGCATCTGAATTTAATTCTATTGACAATAATAAAGTGAACTAATGATGTTTACATGCAGGCCTCCACTCTCCAAAAGAAACTTGGAGAGAGGGACCATCTTCTATTTCTCTTCTCTTCTCAGTGACTAACAAATAAACATTCACTCATTGTTGTTGAATCCATCAGTCAATCAATCAATGGAAATATAAAGTCCTATCAAGAGGAATTCATGTAAAAGACCCATCACATCTTAAGCTAGAAGGGGAAATAAAGTTATAAATTATTAATTATAATACTCAAGCAGAGTTAAAGTATCAAGAAGTGATATATGGGGAAGATATAAGAGGACGGATAGTACAAGTTCTTAATCCAAGGACATGGGGGGAGTCCCAGAGGCAGTAATGGGAAATTTGTTATTTTAGTAGAACCTAAATGAGGTCTATGTCACCATGTTGATCTCTTTCATATAACCTGAGTGCATTTAAAGAAATATTAATCTTACAGACAGTATTCATAATTTCAATAGAAACATGAAGAGAGGGAGAAAGAGTGGGAGGCAGAGGACGAGAGAGAAAGTATAAAAAGCAATTCATAGGTGAGAAGACATATAGGACTAGTTTCTTGAGGGAACTCAGAAACTTTACATATTATTTACTTTTAAGTAAATTGAAAATAAGCTTCCATAAAAAGACATGCCTCTGTAACAGGAGGTATTTTAAGTTCAGTATTTCAGTTAATCTTCCTAAAGACTTACAGATCCTACATATTTAACATATCCTGAAATAATAATGTACTATTACAGTGAACTTTGGAGGTGCCCTGAACATGATAACTCAGAGCTTCTGACTAATCACATTATTATTTATTAAACTGTGGGTGTTTGGGGATCAAATGCCCTTGCTGTCAAAAATCATTGGTGAGCTCCCTTTTCAAGGGCCTTTTATTTCCCTCTTTCCATTTTTAATGAATCTTTCTTCCCTGAACTTCTTAATGATACAGTGTGGTCTGTAATAGAAATTAATATTACCACAGGAGGCAATAGCAGCAATTGTGGTAAAATTCATTTTTTTCACCCAAATAAAGGTGTTATATGATTATAGAGAATGACTGTGATCACTGGGTTACAGAACTTGGCCCACCTGTGTGCTGCATGGTCAGGATGCCATGAAATGAATTTTATTTGTTTGAGCAATTTTGAAGTTGGTGTCCATTAATGTGCATTCTGAGTGTCTAGTCATTGTTCTTAGAAACTACTCAGAAGTGTTTTGTGGGCAGATATAAAATGAATACGGTCTTGTGTTTGGCTATGCTCTTTTCCCCCACTACCCAAATTCTCTCAGTATATGTATACATACATACATACATGCATACATACATACATATTAAACTCTTTTACATTCATGATATGTTTGGGTGTTCTTCCAGGTTTCAGCCAACTCCTTCAAGCAAGCTTGGAAGGGAGGAGGCCTCTGTCTCTGCAGACTCGAGGATGAAGGGCTGAGTCTTGTTCCTTTCTCTGAACTCCTCTCTGGTGCATTCATTGTCAATATCTAGCCTTTCAGTGGTAGGGACTTTTGATTTTAAATTTTTATCCCACATAGATACTTGCCATTTATTTGAGATAATGCTCTACTGGTTCATTATGCATCTACAGTTTCATTGGAATATGAGTTTAAATTAGACATCCCTATAGGGTTTGCAAACAAAACATGGATTTAGGACCAGTTTCACTAAGTGCTCATTGGGTTTATTGATGAATTACCACATGTCTTAGCATTTTCACTGCTAGAATCTAAAAGACTGACCATGTAAGTTAGAGGAAGGAAGATTTATTTACTCATGGTTTGTAGATTTTGAGTTCAATCCATGTGAGGCTGGGGACCATGGATCTCAGGGCATGGTGGTGGGAAGCAGAGAGAAGGAGAGCACCAAGCTTCACTCTCACATCATGGAAGCTGGTAGTAGGAGAGAGAATGAGGGGAGGAACGACCATATGTAATCCCCAAGATCACAACCCAAGGTACTCACCCTCTCCAGCCACACCCTACTAGCCCAGGCCACCACCCATATAAATCCATTACAATGTATTTATCCACTGCTGAGATTATAACCAAGCTCTGCTTCCAACATTGCTACCTTCTTTCCATGAGGGCTGGGGGGGTATTCTATTTCTAAACCATTATACTCCCTTCCTGGCCCCATAGACCTCATAGTCACCTCACAATGCAAAATGCATTTAGTCCATCTTCAAGAGTTCTCAAGGTCTTAACAGTTCCAGTATCACTCAAAAATTCCTCTGAGACTCAAGGTTAACTCTTTGTTGTGAGCCCCTGTTAAAAAAAAAAATGAAATAAAAATCAAATTACATGAATCCAATCTACAGTTGCAAAGAGTAAACATTTGCATTGCAAAGGGGAGGAATAGGGACATAAAAGGAAAAAATGGGACCAAAACAATACTGGAATCCAGCAGAGCAAGCATTTAATCCTGCAGCTCCATTTCTGGCACATGGGACACATGGTGGTGAGAAGCAATCTTCAGCGGGCCTTGTCAGCCCTGCTCCTGTGGCCTAGTTGATTGTAGTGAATGATATACTGGCTTCTCCAGCCAGGCTCCATGGCTCACAGATAGCAGCCTTTCTTTGCAGTGGTTCCATATTTCTGGTGTTTCTAAATCTCAGGTTTTTTTCTTGCAACCTTGGCTTCACCTTCACAGTTTCACAAATTGCCCCATTTGGGCCTGCTTGCAGGGATTTTGACCCTGCTATATGCTGCCTGACTCCCCAGGCCTTCCTTTGAAATCTGGGGAGAATCCTCCATGACTTCTTTTTTATCTCAGCAAAGCCAGCATTATGTGAGTGCCAAAATCAATCACCAGCAGGAAAGGTAGTCATGGTCTCTTTAATCACTGCTTTTGGGCCCTATTCAATCCCAGCTGCTGGACCCACTCCATCTGGGCCACAGCTGGGCCCATGTCCTTCTGGAATGCCACTGGCCCCGACTCCATCTGCGGTATCCATCATGGCCATTGCTGGTCCCGCCTCCATCACAGCCACTGCTTCCTCCTTCCTTTTAGTCATCTTACTTTCTTCCACAATCACCTTCTTGGGCCCCAGCTTTACACATGTCTTTCTGGCTAAACTGCAAATCTCTAAAGTCTTTTTGCTTTATTTTCCGCTTCCAAAATTTGGTGTACAATTCACTGAACGTAGACATCAATATCCATAAAGCAGTTTGGATATTTTGCTGTTTTGATATTTCCTCCATCAGCTTAATCAGCCTATTGCCTTTACAGTCAGCCTCACACAAAGTTTCAGCACACAGGAAAAATGCCAATAAGTTCTTTGCCAAAGTATAATACAGGTGGCCTCTACTGTGTTTTCCTATGGAGTCCTCTTTGCCTTCCAAAATATCCTTAGAACAGTCTCTACTGTCTTCCTTTCTGGCCACATTCGGATCCTTCCAGTTTCCTCTTACAAACCAGTTCTAAAGACTCATAATCTACATGGTCAGACTTAAATATAGCAACAACCCCACTTCTCTGGTACTAATTTCTGTCTTAGGATTTTCTCTGCTACAATCTAAAAGACTGACCACATAGAGGAAGGACAATTTATTTGCTCATGGTTTGTAGATTTTGAGTTCAGTCCATGTGAGGCTAGGGACCATGGATCTCAGGGAATGGCAATGAGAAGCAGAGAGAGGGAGAGCAGCAGACTTTACTCTCACATCATAGAGACTGGAAGTAAGAAACAGAGTGAGGGGAGGAGGAACCATATATAATCCCCAAGACTGCATCCCCAGGGACCTACCTTCTCCAGCAATAACCTACCAACCTAGGCCACCACCCTGATAAATCCATTAGAATGGATCCATCCACTGCTGAGATTACAACCAAGCCCTGCTTCCAACATTTATACCCTTTTATCCATGAGGACTAGGGGGCCATTCTATTTCCAAACCATTACACCACATGAAAGACACTTTCTTAAACCCTGAGAATACATTTCAGATGTTGAAATGGAGGACTTTAGTTGTGACAATCATCAATGTGGAAATACAAAGAGAAAAACAGACTGAGGGATCAAAAGAAAGACTTAATGTCCATCTAAAATAGTAATTTTCAGTACATATAACATTAAGAAGTTAGGTTTAAACATAACAAACAATACCAATACTTTGTACCTTTTACTAGGTAAATGAGATCATGGATATGTTCATTAGCTCAATCATTCCAAAATGTATGTATTTGTCAGAAGGTTACATTGTTAAATTGTCAACTAAAAATAATAAAAATGTAAAGACACTGAAGAAAGGAAAATAAGGAATAATGTAATAAACTATGGAAAATATCGAGGGGAAGGGTTATCTTTCCAAGGCAAATATGGCCTTGTTTTTGTGAGAATCTCAAACCTACTCACCTCCCAAAATCTGAGCTTTCTCTCCTCCTCCATGTTGCCCTGTATATCTCCATATCCCCATATGGACTTCTGTTATGTATTTCTCCATGTTATATACCATGGAAAGGAGAAAAGAGCCAACTTGTTATTTCCAATAGTCTCAGCAAACTATTCACATATATTTACAGTGGACCTACATTATCTAGGACATAATTCTAGGTTTTTGTGTGATGAAAGTGAGATCCAGTTATATAATTTTCAAGCATTGTCGTGACCTGATTGTTAATCACAACCATTATTGTAAGTTAATTTTATCAAGTTACACTTAAATCAATTTTATTAAAAATTAATAGATATAAAAAACTCATCTCTTCCTAGATATTTAATGGCATGTACCCTTGTGCATGCTCTTGAGACAGTCTGAGTTTTTGTTTCCCTATCATGAACATGCCACATGTGTGTCCTGTACATCTCTTCCTAATTCTATGTTCATTGGTCACATGTTGGTACCTTGGAATTATCCAAGGTGAGAATATTGAAACTGCATAAATTGAAAATTGCCATAGGTCATCCCTTTCTCCCCCATCCAGCCTCTTTATGAACATTTAGCACACCATCTCTATGTACTATATATAATCATAGTCAAGAGGTAGCTATGGCATTCAGAAAATCCAGTGTTCTTGGAAAAGCAGAGTACAAGATGGAGGAGCAGGACTTTGAATGCTGGTGTAGATGCATAATTAAAATGTAACAGGAAAGATAACTAAAAGGTAACTGAGGGAAATATCCCATTCTTTACCAGCTAAAATAGTGTGAAGCATGTATGGCATAGTCTGAATGCAAGGGTTACAGTGAATACATTGACAAAAATTATAGATGTTTCTGATGGGCTTTGTTAAAAAGTAGATATTCTATCTGAAAATAAATTCATGTGTGTCATGTGTGTGTGTGTGTGTGTGTGTGTGTGTCTGTGTGTTTCCCAATTTTTATTTGGATAAGATTAATACAAATGTTTGGGTCATTTTACCTTTAATAATATTGAGCAAAGACTTCAAACTATTCGACAGCATTATGGAATTACAAATCCACTCTAATTTATACAGGGGAAGGAGAAAAGCATCAACATTATATCAGGGTGAAAAGGGCATCAACAATGTGACAGTTATAGAAAATGTCTTGGCCCCAGCACTCTGTAGGGAGAAACAAACAAAAAATAGAGAATTAATAAGTACTGAACACGAAGACACTATTTACACATTTCCTAGAATAATTACAAGTTTAAAAGTGATATTATTTATTCTCATTTTATAGTTATGAAATGAGGCTTGAAGAAATATATATAAAAAACCCTTTTTAAGATCACTCTGCAAATAAGAGATAGAGCCAAGATTTTTAAACACACCTGTACCTATGATCCTTTCATTCAAGAAATGTTTCTTGGATGTATGCTACTTGCCACGAAGTGTCCTGGAAACTGGGGGCCATGGTTAGCATTATGGCAGTTGTCTCTGTAGAAGGAAAGCTTATACTATCCCAAGGAGGAAGGGAAGTACACTGGTAATCATAATCACATACCTAACTATTACAGAGCCAGCATACTAAGTTGTAGGAAACATAATCAACATGGTCTTTGGAGCACAGCACATGCATTTGGGAGAACTCTAATTTATGACTTAAAGGTCAAACAGAAACCATGCAGGTAGGGTGGAATACATCAGGTGAGAAGCATTTCAGGCAGAGAGAATAAGATGCAAGGTCAGGAAAGAAAGTTAATCATAATAGGAGCTAATAGTTTATTGTTCACTTGGAGTGATTTATTTGTTTAATCCTTCTTAAGAAACCATGAGTAGACTTAGCCATCATAAATGATGTTCCAAGTTCTGGAGTGAATAGATCATGAATTTTTGTGTCATTACAAGAAGAATGAGTTTTGATCTCGATCACAGAATACTCCAAACATTTGGAAATAATATGATCAGCTTCATGGTTTACAAAGATATAGTAACTTCCTTGTTTAAAATTTGTTGTTCTCCTTCAATTTTTTGGTAAGAATTGAATGAATAATATGTGTCAAAATCCAAATAGAATGTCTGAGATGCAGCAAGTCCTCCATAGATGATGGCCATTATTTTGCAAACTGCCCCATGGGTTGTCCTCTGGCTGTCTTTCAACCTCACCTCTCACCTCTCTCATCTTGGACTCTAACATGCCACCCATTTGGAGTAATTTTCCACATCATGCCTCTTTTCTCTGGAGGATTTCCTCTCACATAATTTACGTAATGAACTATGAGTGTGTTTTTATAATAGCAGAGGCTGAAGGAAAATCAGTAGGTGGAAGAATATTTTGAGTCATTCATGTTTTGGGAGTAAGTTAGAGGGACTCAGGAAGGAATCTTCCAAATTACCCAGCTAAGTCTCAACCAGAGAAACAGTAGGCTATGAATGATTTTCAGGACTGGAGACTATGAGATCCTACAATGACAGGAAAAGCTTTTATTTCTTTAATACTGTTTTCAACTCAATTTTTAGCCCCAGGAAGGTCAAAACAGCTAGCAAGTTCAGGAATAAATCAGGAAGAGAAAGGAAGGAATGAATGAAGGAAGGAAGGAAAGAAGGAAGGAAGGAAGGAAGGAAGGAAGGAAGGAAGGAAGGCCTTCCAAGTTTATCTAGTTAAAGTTAAGGAAAGATATTTTAAACTGGTGGTAGTAAATTATATTTAATGTTTGAAAGAGATTGGCTTTTTCACAGAATTGAGATTGGGCTGAGATTAAAAATGACCATGGAACCTGTGTATTATCTGTGAGTAATCATGAAATTTGTAGAACTATTGATGTATTTCATTACTGAATATATTTATGAAAACTGTAGTTGTATTTTTATTATATTCTATCAATCTTACTTTTTTCCCAGGTTCCAAAAATAAGATAATTTTTATGTACTGAACTCTATGGGGTTGGTTTGAAATGGGGGGAACAATGAAGAAAAGATGACAGATTCATAGACATATAATGTTATGGTAAAATTTGAAACCTGAATTTTATTCAAGTGATTACATTGAAACAAAAGGGATAAAAAATGGAAATACATAATTCATGCATGAATCACCAAGACTATATTAAAGATTAATCATAGAGGTCACAAGCCAAAGATTCAGTGATTAGAACACTGAGAAAAATGGAAAGTTTGGAGCTATTTATCTTTTCACACACCTTGTTCCATAATGCTGGGACATCCACGTTTTTGGTTTGGCTTGTCCATGTCTCCATGGCACATTGTAGGTCCTTTACAGGGTAGTCCAAGGCTGTGTACCTGTCACTGCCTTGCAATATGAGTCAATATCAAGCCAATGTCCTTAATCCGAATCCCAAGCCAACCCCTACGACACTAGTCAACAAAAACAGAATCATCATTTCAATATCCCTACAATGCATTGCCCTTAGCCTGCCAAGGACTTTCAACTCATTCTATTCCCTTTACCACATGTTGTACTTTTCTCGAACTGATGAGACTTCATTCTGGGAAATTCTAATTTTCCTACTCTCACAATACTTTGTTGCAATGTAATAACTTTTCTCCTTCATTATTACAGGATTTTTTTTTTTACTTATCCTCATAGACTGTGGGATTCTTTGGATAATAAAGGTGGAGAAGGGTTACTAGCAGTTCCTAAGTGTCAGAAACTATTCTAGATACTTTGCAAAACATCTTATTTAATCTCCACAATGATCCTATAGAATGCATTATCATCTCCATTTTACAGATGAGTTGACCCGCTCAGTGATTTAATCAACTCGTCCAGAAGGACACTGCTGGGAAGGATGTAAATGAAATCTTTTCTGACTCAAAGCCTCTGCTCATTTTATTAGGTTACAACATATGTAGTGTTTCTTTATTCTCATGGCTGGACTTCGGATTTTGTTCTATCTGGTTATGGTGTCTGGATTGTCATGGTCCTCTGTGTGCATGTGTGTGTGTGTGTGTGTGTGTGTTGGTACTGGGGATTGAACCAAGAGATGTACTACCACTGAGCGACATCTCCAGCATTTTTGTTTTCTTTTTGTGATACTGGATATTGAACCCAGGGGCATTCTACCTCCGAGCTACCCCCCAGACCTTTCTGTTTTTGTTTTTGAAACAGGGTCTCAATAGGTTACTGAGAGTCTTGCTATGTTGCTAAGGCTCAAACCTTCAATCCTCCTGTCTCAGATGCCCAAGTACTGTAATTATAGGCATGCACCACTACACCCAGTTATTTTTTTAATTTTTTATTGTGAGACAGAGTCTTGCTAAGTTTCCCAGGCTGGAATTGAACTTGCAACCCTCCTGCCTCAGCCTCCCAAATACTGTGATTATAGGCATGCACCACCATGACTGGCCCACTGTACTTTTTAAAGGGACTTTATGCTTATAAATATGTAAAATGTCATGTCTGTTCATATATTTAGTTGAGAAAATTGAGGCCAAGAGAGGTAAAGGGACCCTAAAGTCACAGATCAAAGTAGCAACAAAGATAAAATGTGATTCCCAATTCATTCCGATTAAATATTTTTCATTATATAACTGTATATAAAAAAGGAAATAATAAAAAAGAATCACCCCAGTTGATATTTTGACAAAACTTACACTCTATGGAGTTATTAACTGGAAACTTGGCATCTGGGATATTTTTGTTCACCTGATAGCTACAGTGACAAGAGTTTGAACATTTGTTAAGAATGAAATTGGTGAGGAGAACAGTGGTTCTTATGATACAAATCAGATCTCCAAACATTTTCAGCATTTACCTATGTCAGGCATGCACATGAAAGACTCCAAGAAATCACCTATGAAAGCTGGCATTTTTCAAACCTCTTCTGAATATTTAAGGAAATTAACGACATTAAAGGACACTGTTTATCAAATTAAAAAGCAAAACTTTGAAAAGGAGATGGAAGTGCATTTTATTCAAGGTAGAAAGAAGCCATTAAATTCTATTTCCTTATTTTCTCAGCATGCCTGGTGTGCTAGTGTTCATTGATTCAGCTTTGAATGAAGCTCTGAGAGTTGCCACTTTACAAATCCACACACTAGAATTCTTATACTTCTGTCCTTCAATTGACACTCAAACCAGCAATAGAACTTTCTCCAAGAGGTAGATGTGCTATTTGTGATTGTAAATATCCTTAAGTTCCCCAGTCTTCAGAGGTCACCTCTCTTAATTTATAACTGCAGAGTCTAAGCTTCTTCTCTTGGGGGTAAGGGATCTCAACTTTGTCTGCAGTTTCTTCTTTTAGTCTTTATGAAATCACCAGAGTGCTTCCATACATGCAAAGGCAGATTTTTGGCATGATTATAGCTAGAAAGAGCTCTCTGCTCTACAATTAAAACAGATAAATAACATTAAAAACATCATAGGCATATCATATTGCTAAATTCCTTGATTGATCTGCTTACTCATATTTTTTAGTTGGTTTGGGTCTTCTCCCTTGATACAGTATTGTATATTTTTGTTTAAATTCAATACAGTCAATTAATTTCATTTTTAATTTTTTGTGCCAGACAAATTTTTCCTGATTGTTAATTGGTAGGCTATTTATACCTATCTTTTTCAAATATAGGAAATCCTATTCTTGTCAGGGGGAGATAGACAGGGATATATTTTCAATTTTCTGAGATTTACCTACATCAACTACAATTTTCTCTGGCTTAACTGAGGGTCTTCCCCACTCATTCTTGGGTGACATCCTAAGATTCTCCAAATTTTTCTGCTTTTTTTCCCCTTCTTGAATTAATTTTATACTCTGATTTTTTTTTCCTTTAACACTTTCTGTAAATAGCCTGGCAGTCACTAGCTTTAATCAGCACTGATTTGCTAATCTCAGTTCTATGGCTCTGAATCAGTCAGGGTCCAATCAAGAGAAAGAAACTACATAGTAATTGGAACTGAGACATTTAATATAAAAAAACCTGTTATTGATAACTATAAAGAGAGTGTTGTAAAGAGTCACAAAGAACTTCAAAAAAGTATTTGATACTTAAGGGGGAAATCTGGAAAGAACAAACTTAGAAAGGAATAAGGTATTCCTCTCCAAGACTAGGATTCTGGACAGGGTGTAGTTATGGATCCCTGCATATTGCAGAATTTCTCTGATCATCTCTGAAACTAGTCAATGATCACTAGCAAAGCAGAAAACACCCCTCCAGGGTGTGCATGGGCCAAAGTTTGGGAGCCAGCTTCTGGTGAGTCTGGAATATTTGCTGGAAATCAACCCATGTGAAGCCACTCAATCCCAATAGGAAACATTGCTTCTTGACAGTTTGTTCCCCATAATCCACTCTGCTTCTTTATATTTCTGCTTCTTAAGTAATACTTTCCTTATGTTCAAAAGAAGACTCATACCATCTATATTCCCTATTGTTTTACTGTGAACCCTTTTGTGAATGGTGAATAATAGGCAAAGAAACAAAGGAAGAATAGGCTGTGGATACTGTCTGCCTCTCTTATTCAAGTTAGCTGGAAATAATTTAACCAAAAGTTTTATCTGAGAACATATGTGCAATCATTTCAATTTGCCCTATGAGGATCTGCCCTGATCAACCAACCAAGGAAGCATTTACTGTTGGTAGGCCCCTATAAAGTACTATTTGTATGGCTGTTGAGGACAAAATAGAAGTAAAACATCATGAAATCAACTAATTCACCAAAATCTGACCCTTCAAAGCCACTTTCTTCTTTGAGTGCAAATTTGAACACAACTCATTATCTCACTTCAAGGTGGGTAGATGAGGTTCTTCTTCCACTGTCCTCTACCCAACAAGATATTTTAAGGTATTTATCTATACTTCACTTCCTCTGTGGTAGAGGGGACACTGCCTCTGTAAAATTTTGTCAAGTTTTGTTCCTTGACAAAGTTTAGATTCATCACTGGCAAGCAGCTAACTGCATTATGTTGGGCAAATCAACTTTTTTGAATCTATCAAATGGGGTAATTACAGTGAATCCCTCACAATTGTTACAGCCACAAAACACATAACACACAATCAAGAAGGATTGTTTATTTCCCAGGCTAATGTCTACTAGAAACCTTACAATATTTTTCAACTATAGTATAAAGGAAGGGATTTGACCTATGTGACATATATGATTAAAATGTTTGTGTGTTTTTCATGAAATGGTACAAAATTTAATGTAAGCTAAGTCTGGAATGTGATATATATATATATATATATATATATATATATATTACATACTTGAGCAACAATCAAAATGCAAAAAGCATAATTAGGAGAAAACAAGATAAATCAAAATGGAATTATAAAAATATTCAATTCCAAATATCAATAGGAAAGCAAACACAGAAGAATCACATCATAGGCAACTAATGATAAAATTTTTTAAAAATATTAATTTAACTATATCAATGTAGCAATTATATTTATACTTCACAGAGGAAATTCTTGCATAAGGAGACCTTAAGTTTCAGATGGCTAACAGGTGAATGCTATCAAACATTTAAGAAAGAAAAATATGTTTTTTTTTCAAAAAATGGAGAAAAAGGAAACACTTTTTTTATTCATACTAAAATTCATACTCTAATAATAACACTTGGCTTGGACATTATAAAATAAAAGATATAAAACAAAAAGGAAAAGGGAGGAGGAAAACATCCCTTATAAACATGGATTTAAAAATAAGACAAGATAGCAAATATAAATTATGAATATATAAATCAGACAATAAAATAAGACAAGAGAAGGTTTATTACAAGAATGCAAGGTTGGTTTAAACTTTGAGAAGTAATTTATCCTATGAATAGAATAAAATAAAAGCCAATATGATTCTTTCAACTAATGCAGAAAAAGCTATTTGAAAAGGTCAACATATGTTCATAATAAAACCTCTCATCAAAGAGGAAATAAGGGGAAAATCCCTTAGTTTAATAAAGGATATTCAAGGAAAAGCTACAGCTCACATTGTACTTAATGCTGGTGCCCCTTCTGCTTAGTTCCTGTTTTTCCCCAAAGAAGTCTCTCCTAAGGGTAGTTTTACACATTTTGTCTCTATAGTTCAATTATTTACCCTCTTCTTAATTCCTTGCAATCTAACTTCATTACCCATAAATTAATGCTGAAGGTCTTAAGTATGTCATAACAAGTTCTGTTTTCTCTCTTCTTCGTCAAACTCTCCACAGTGTTTACTTTCACATTTTTGGAACTCACCAAGTGCTAGCTCTCCTTCCTTCTCAGTTTTAATCCAGCTCTGAGATGATCTAGGCAGATCCTGGAGTATTATTTTCATAAATTCTGGTTATAATTCATGTCTTTGTTGTGATCCTTTTTATTACTTATAGGGAAGAGAAGTTCAATAAGATCAATTGTGTCAGCTAGTTTAACTGTGCCATGGGGACTTCACCCAAAAACTCTTCTTTTTCCCTTTATGTAAGTACTAACATTCCTGGAAACACTTTCATGATCTTTCTACTTAGGTCAAATCTTTTTCTATCATGTATATTCATAGCACCTTGAATCTCTCCACTCTAATGCTTACCAAAGTTGCTATTTTCAATTGCATTTATGGAGTGATTATATGATTATTCCGTTTCCCCCATCAGACCATTTTGTATCTCTGATATTATAGTAGGTATTATGTAGGCTATGAATAATTATGCGCGCACACACACACACACACACACACACACACACACGCACGCACATTGACAGGAAATGCTGCACCCAGCTATCCACATGTCTGTAACTCTGCCTTTCTCTGGGCTCTTTTTTAATGATAACTCCATCTTCAAATTCTATGAACTAACCTGGCTCTCACCAGTTTCCAAGTACTTAGTTGGATCAGCTGCCTATTACCTGATTACTCCTCTATTGGTGACACCAACCCTGCCTGATCTTGTTCCCTGTTCCAACCTGGAACTTCTGATCTATGTCAACTGATGTAGTTCTTATGGACTTAGAAATTCTTTCTCACCTTCATAGTCATTTTTTTTTTTGGCACTTACAAGTCTTCAGAATGTGAAGGGGCTTGTGTTGTACACTCTGTAGCTTTATATTTTCCCCTACCATTTCCTCTTTGCCCCATGTTCTTCAGAGCCTGCCCCCACCCCCGATTTCCATTATCGTGGAGTTTCTGCACTTGCACCTGTAGCACCAATGAACTCACATCCTCCAAAACACTATCTCAGCTGAAATGGGGGAATCAGTATCACGTGACAAAATCTCACAAGCTCAGCACATGGACCTTCCATATCAGATTAAAATGAAGTCCTTGGGACCGGTCCGAGCATCCCAGAGTTTTAGAAACGCAGTTAGTACTGTACAGAGTTGGTGCTGTCAAGAATCATGACCCAAACACTTGAGAGCATCAGAATAACTCAGTCTTAAAAGGCTTTCTAACATTTTTGTTCAACAAGTAGAGATTTTAATTATAATAAATTTAGAATTTTTAAATTTAAATTCTTTATGTATAATGCTTATTTAATATGATAAAGGAACATTTTAGGAATTTAATTTTTTGATGCCATCATTGCTAGGCTATCCATAATGTTTAAAAAAATCCATCAAACTAAAACAAATAAAACATAGACCAAAAAATTGGGATGGCTAAGTCTGAATCACACTTACCCAACAGCCAGCATCTTCCAGCTGTTTTTCTACTTAAAGTTCTTTTTCAGAAATGGAAGTAGATAAATAAGGAATCCTTAGGATTCTGCCAATTTCACAGTGTATAATCTTGAGCACTTAGTTTCTTTGTACTTATTTCCTCATCTATAGAATGAGACTCTGACAGGTCTACCATGGAAAGGTCCCCTGAGAACTAAAGGAGTTCACATATGTAAAGTACATGGAACAATACTTGCTGTGTGTTTTTTTTTTTTTCAGTTTCTCTTTCTCTGGTTGGCATTCCCACCAGGATGTCAGACTCATTAAATATGTTCATTTTGGACCACCTCTGACCCTGGAAGGAGGCTTCCTTATAAACAACAAATTGTCCTTGAGGAAAATGCGCACAAATGATCAACTAGAGGATTGGCGGTGCATTTCCCCTGCTGTGGACAGGAGCCTGTGTTCTATCTTTAGCTGGGACATATGCTGTGCTTCTCACCAGCACTCAATAGTGCTTCCAAACTTGTAGATGCCCAAGGAACATTCAGGCGATGAGTTGCTTTTCTTTCTTGGGTAATGGCAAAATAAATATGCTGAAGTGAAAGAGCACTGGACAGGGAGCCAGCAGAATGGCTCTGCCATTAGGTCTTTGATCTGGATGCTTTCAGAGCTTCGTTTCCCCTCTGAGGAACAAGAAGCCATGTCATGAATTTGCAGAAAGGCTCAGAGTACCAGATATGATTACTCTATTGAATCACTTTAAAAATAGGGCAGCTTTTTATAAATTTGAAAGTTATTAATAGCGTTTGGTAATACCATTGACTACTATTATAACAACGAATTGCATATAAAATATACCCATGCTATACTAAGGGCACCTGTATATTGGATTTTCTCCAAGACTGGAGACAGAATATGATGGAAGGTTGCTAGCTTTCTACTTAAACTGTTACAACAGCATCAGAGCCATGGCCACAGAGAAAGCATATGGACCAACATGCTCTGATCCTCCCTGGAGAGGTAGAAGCCAAAGGAAATACTATAGAAGTGATTCCGACCAACTATCCCCCTTTAGAAAATAAGCTAGAAATTGGGACCAAAATGGTACCACAGAATTTGTGGATGCTGAAATTTGACTTTCATCCAAAGGACTGAAAGAATTTATTATTTGGGGTTCAGGCAAAATGACATTTGAGTTCCTTTTAACTCATGCACTCTGGAAGTCAGAAATATTTTAGCTGTGAAATAACAACAGCCATAACCATTACCACCATGACTGTTATTTATCTAGTAGTTTACTATGTTCTGTGTACTATTTTAAATGCTTTACATATATCACTCATTTTTCTACATAACAACCCTATGTGATAGGTACTATTACTATCTCATTTTATGAAAAAAAGAAATGAATTGAGAAAAGTTAAGAAATTTGTTCAAAGAGCAGAGTCAGTAGCAGCAAAGCCAAGACTTGAGCATGGCTATCTGCCTCAGAATCCCAGTCTTAACCACCACACTCCTGTTTTGAAGTCAGAAAATCAAATCTCCATCCAAATTCACCCTATTCCCTTTTCTTCTACATCCTTGCTCAAAGCAGATGTAGACCAAATCATCTTCACAAAAGACCATTTCCCAGAGAATATTCTGCTTTTAGACTTAGAAACAATAGCTCCGTACATGTGTCCTTGAAAATAAACAGGTTCATTCATTAATTCAACAGTTAATAAGCCCTAACTCTCTTGTTTACTGAGCTGGGAAGAGAGGAATAAATAAAGCATGTTGTTGTTTTTCATGGTGCTCACAATCCATAATAGTAGAAAGAAAAAGCATAGTCACAGTAGAAAATTAGAAGTACTACAGAGAAGCATATTTACTATGTTCCAAAGAGACAAGGTATAGAACACCCTCCCTCTCATAGGAATGTCCCATAAAGGAGCTCGATCAAAAAGTCCTAGACGCCACAAAGCATCCCTGCCGTTGGGAACTCTGCTGTGAATGGTTGTATCTCTGTGGTGATAATTTTTTTCTAGGCTGTGGATCTTTAGGCTCAAGGAGACAGACATGTAAGTAAAATTTTCTACAAGATTGTAGAAGCATTCGGTAAAAGAGGCTCTTCTCCAGTAGGACCAGCTGGGGATGGCAGAAACCAGAAGAGTGTTGCATACTGTATTGATAGTTTAATATCAGTTTGAGATATTGGAGACTCTACGGCCTGTTGGGAAGCAAAGAATCAAAGGATCTTAGAACGTAGGTCCAGGGTAAGTCTTCAGGTTGAGCTCATAAACTGCTATAGGGATGAAATAGATATCTTGGAATGAAATGATATCATGGAACGAAATAGATATCTTCCTATTTTACTTTCTTTTTCATTTTTGCGCTCTTTCACTTTCCAAGTCAAAGCTTTAATTAATTAATGCATTAATTTATATGCTTATTAAAATATGGTTATGAGTGCTCATCCTGTATATTATTTAGTTAGGACAAGCAGAAAAGGAGGCTGGAGTCTATCTAGTAACTTCCCAGGGGATTTTCAAGACTTACGTCTCATATGCAAAGAAAATATCAAAAGGATGAAAATCGCCACAATAATTATCAAACAAAATGCAAAAGTTGAAGTAAAATTCCATTGTTGAAGTGGGTGGGGAAGGACTCTGGGGCTTGATTATTTGATAGAATGACAGAGACGGTGGCCTTTCTAGCATCTTTACCATTTTCATGGTTCTGTCTGGACATAGAGGGATAATCCTTCCATCTCTACCCTAGACATGTGCAAATGCTGTAGCCTTAGTTTGGCTAGAGTAATCATAGACTTATACACGTGACCTGTGTCCCAGAGACAAGTGTCCCAGAGACACTTGATCTTCTAGCCACCTATGTTGGCTATAATGCACTTGGACACGGACCACCATCAATGACAAGAAAATGTGGAGGAAAAGCTTTGTTATTCAGAGTGAACTTATACCTCCCACACTGGCAGGTGACAAAGTGGCTCTTGAAGTTCATGACCTCTCATGAGCCTCCATATTTCAGTGGAGGATCCAGTAGCCCACTCTAGCTACTAGCCCACCCTTAGTTCCTTAGTTCCAGCTGCAATACAACACCACGTAGGTAAAGTACTGAAAGCACAAGCATATGTGTGTGATTGTGTGTGTGTGTGAAAATATGTGTCTGTACATATATATCTGTGTACCCATTTGGTATGTGTACACGCACACACATACATACATGTACATTTACTTCAGATTCCCAATATCCTTTAAGAAGAATAAAGTGATAACAACCTGGTCTCAATATAAGCTCTCAATATTTAACAGGTTTCTTAATTAATTACTTTTTCTCAACTTAGTGCACCACATGCTTTGGTAATTGGGTGACTGGTGCTAAATATGTGACTTTTATTTTAAAAACTTGACAAATGGTCCTCTTAACTCTTTATGGAATTAAATAATGCAAAGTTTTTGGTTCCTTTCATTGCTTCCATCTTTCCAATTGAGGAATTTCTGCTACTCATCCCCTCCCCTTTTCTCTATCTGGTATTTTCATGACTGGAGTGAGGATAGGGGTTGGTGTTCTGAGATATTGTACCCACAACTTGATCATAACACAATTCAGCGGGCGGAAGGAAAGGTCAGATGATTTAAGGCTCGCCATCTGAGTGCCTAAGCACTCTAAGTTAGTTCAGTAAATTGTACAGGTCCTCCTTTATTGCCTATTAAAGCTTGGCAGGAATGAGGTGCAGATGATAGATTTTAAGACTTAGGGCCTTTTGTAGTGAAGGGTGTGGGAGCCACAAAAGAAGTGCTTGTCTCATCTAGAGGTGGAGTGAAGTGAAAATCTGCATCACATTCCCAGCCACCAGTAGCAGGGGTCTAGTGACTGCAGAGAATCATGGCCACCGGGAAGTCAGCTCTGTCCCCCCCTGGAATTGTCTTCTTTGAAGACTCATTTCTTTCCTAGACTGTAAACCATCCTGATTTCTCCATCTCCCTTCAGTATCCCTCTCCTCCCATTAGTTTCCATACTGCTATTAAATGCATTGAAATTAGGATCCTTATGATCTTCTCCCTTCTTAGAGCCACTTCATGGTTGCATAAAACCCTCGCCACTGAGTTCAAGCCCCTCAATAGAACACAGGATGGCCTTGATGGCCTAATGTGTTCTTGGGCTTCTCATCTTAACCTGTGCCTTTAGTATTCTGAATTCTAGCCACGATGAAGTAGTTCTCAATCATGCCAGAATCCTCACTGTGTTTTACAAATGTTGTATCCCAGCTACTTAGAAATATTTAGCACCTCCATCCCTTTATTATTGTGTGGTCTTATGCATGCTGGGCAAGTGCTCTACCACTGACTGAACTACTTTTATTTTTTGTGGTACTGGGGATTGAACCCAGGGACATTTTACCTCCAAGCTATACCCTAAGTCTTATTTTATTTTATTTTATTTTTATTTTGAAACAGGGTCTTACTAAGTTTCTCAGGGTCTCACTAAATTGTTGAGACTAGTCTTGAACCTGTGATCTTCCTGTCTCAGCCCTCCAAGTACTGGGATTACAGGTGTGTGCCACCATGCCTAGCTTGAGCTACTTTTAATCTTATTTTGAGACAGGATATCACTAAGTTGTTCGGACTGGCCTCAAACTTGTGATCCTCCTGCTTCAGCCTCCCAAGTGGCTAGAATTACAGGTATGCAACACCATGCCATATTTAGCCCCCTCTTTCTTTACCTAAAGTTTCTCAGGCCTGCAAAAGACTCCCCTCACATGCCATTGCAGTTTTTTATGTACTTTCCATTTGGTTCCGATCACACTCTGTGCACACCTACATCATAGCCTGTGTCACCCCTGTACGGTGTCATCTCCTGTACTTCTAACTTCCATGCTAACCTGTAAGCTTGTTGAGGGCGGGGGCTGTGCTTTGTTTACATTTTTCTCTAGTATTTCACGTAGTAACTAGTATATTAAAGGCATTTGATAAAGGTTTGTTGAGTGACTATATAAATCATTGAGTGAACCAATTAATATGACCGCTATCCCAATGTGGAAAGCAAACCACAGATAACAGCTCCTTCATTCAGTGATTTCCTTCATGGGAGCTTCAAGTGCCAGGATGGAGAGTTCAGGTTTATTTTGCGTTCAGCAGAGAACCATGGCATGTTTTGGAGAGAGGAATGATTTAAAGGCTTTATACTTCTAGAAGATTAATCTGTCAGGTTTGACAAGCCAGAATGAAAGGGCAGGTACCCAGTTATGAATGTGTGAGAAACAGAATTGCCGCTCTGTGGAGAGCTTTGTAGTACCATTGAGGTTGAAGCACAGGGCTGGGGCTGCGTCTTTCACCCTTTTGAAGTTCTCTTTCTGAGCTCAGAGGAGAACCTCTCCAGCAGCATCTTTGTACTTTCCTAACTAGTCACAGGAAGATAAGTAATAACCGCAAGGTCATACAGCACTGTTAGTAACAAAGGCAAACCATGAATCAAGATCTGCTGCCTCATTTGAGTTAGAGATCGAGTCTTCCTGTATTTTCAAAAGTTGTATTTTTTCTCACTTGCATCATAAGTCTGAATTTTTCTGTTCCTGAAATTGTCATATTGCTTATCTGCAAGTCCTAAAACCAGTCTAAGTGAGAATTAGTAGATTGTTCATGTTGTCAAGAGGTTATGGAACTACCTGTCAGTTTCTTTTACTAAGCTCTTCAGAGCAGCAAGAAACCCACTTAATATTTATTTTATAATATTTAATAAAAAACAATCTCTCTATACCTTGCGTTCGATAGACTCTTCACTGTAAGGAAATATAGGGGACATTATAAGTGAGTATATGTCATGATCTTATAACTAACTATAGGTCCCACCTTCTCCTGGTGTTGCGGACATTTCTGCCTTCAGTTCTAACAAGGTTAGAAAATCTAGACCCATATTCTTAGGCATTCTTATTGCTAAGACTCTGTTTCCTTGAAACCAGTTTCAGTAACAACAACAGAAAATCATCAGTTGAAGCATTTCAGGAATAAAAGCATATTGAGTAATTTTATTGATAGGGATTTAACATATAAAATTATTAATTCATACAATCTTTGGGAAGGCTGGGGATGTGACGGTCGAGTCTGCTTTCAAGGAATCCACAAGCACAGGAATCAGAGGTAGCTGCGTCTGCGATCCCAGCTGTGCCTGGGACCAAAGCGGGTGGTTTCCTGGAAGCCATGGGAGGACTTCCCGCACATGCTGAGCTTCCTACGTGCAGTGGCTTTGATCTCTGTTGCCTGTCCAAAGAGAGGACTGCAGTGCGTGGAGGAATCCAACATAGATAGCATAACCCTCCTGCAGCCAAAGTGGGAGAAGAGCTTGTCTTTGACACCTGTTTCCAAATACCATCCTTGTACTTCCTATTAGCTGAAACTAAGGGACAAGGGGCTCTGGGAATCAGCATTCTTGGCTTCTCTCCAGTGCTGGCAAGAAGAATGCAGGAAGGGGTGATGATGGGGCTTCGTGGAGCGTAACCTTGAACATTTGCATTTCCCACAGCTTTTCCACTTTCACGGAAGATGATTTTGCCTGGTAACGGGAGGGAAACGATAGCAATATTGCACACTTTATGTAAGCAACACATGGAAATGGAAGTGGTGTCCTACTGAGAGACCAGCAGCAGTACACATTTTATTTCCTGTTTTCTAAAGCTATGTGCCACTACTCAGACATTTTCTTTGGGGTCTCATTCAGATCTTTAATAGAGATACTGACTATAAGGCCATTTTAGAATACATTTGAAAACATAGTTCCAACAATGATTGATACTTCTTTTTATAGTCATGTACATAAAATGCTTGTAACTTGTCTATGATTTTATGATATACTTTCTAGCTAACAGTAAGCATTTGATAAATGTTGGTTAAACTGAGATGAGGTTATAAGAATTTGGGCTCTATAAATATTTTTCTGTCAAATATTTAACTTGACCTGTATGGTCAATTTTGATTGTTGGCCTTTTTCCATTTATCAGTTAACTTTTGCTGATAACCCAGTGACTCAAACATCAGCCAATTATTCAGTTTGTGAGTCAGTCTTGGGCTGGATGGTTCTTCTGGTCTGGGCCAGTTTAGTGGATCTCTGTTGGTCTTGCCCATGTGTCTGTGATCAGCTGGCAGGTCAAGATATGGGGAATGCCGGGTGTGGTGGCTCATGCTTGTAATCCCAGTACTTTGGGAGGCGGAGACCGGAGGATCCAGGTTCACGGCCAGCCTCAGCTCTCTCTCTGTCTCTCTCTCTCTCTGTCACTCTCTATCTCTCCTTAGTGAGGCCCTCCGCAACTTCATGAGACCCGGTTTCAAAAATAAAGTATAAAAAATAGGGCCAGGGGTGTAGCGCGGAGGTAGAACGCCCCTGCATTCAATCCCAGGTACCACACACACACAAAAAAAGATATGGGGGATGATACATGGTGGCCTCTTGCACATGTCAGGCTGACAGAGACCTGTTGGCCAGAGTGACAGGGATGACCGAGTGTCTTTCTCTCATCATGCAACAGACAAACATGAGCTTCATTCCTGGTTCCAAAGTTCCAAGATCATCAAGAGAGGGCATGCCCCATGTTGAGGTTGCTTTTCAATTTTCTACTTTTATCCTCTTTCTGTTTATCACATTAGTTGAAGCAAGTCACACAGAGAAACCCACATTCAAAGACTGAAGAAATTGACTCTGCCTTTTAGAGGAAAAAAGTGCGAAATTGCTTTGTAAAGTGGCTTGGGTGTTGGGATAGGAAGCACTTGTGGTTGCTTTTGTAATCTGCCACAATAGAATATAGACAGGAATAGTCTCCTTTGGCTAGTTCGCGGGGTGTTGGGTCATGTCTATGTACCCTCTGACAACCCTGATTTGTCTTTTCACTGAGTTTTCTGATTTTTAAGGTCAGCATCTTTCTTGTTTCCTTTTATGGCATCCTTCAAATCACCTAGCACAAGGGTAGTCCTACCGCATCTCCACAAATAGTGATTGCTGACTTGCAATGAATAGTTCTCTGCAGAGTTTTAGTTGAGCAATTTTTAGAGAAAAAAAATTTGAAAAGTTTACAAAAGTTAATCGATTATAAGAAAGTTTGATAATCTTGTAAATATTTCTGTTAGGCCTTATAATTTTTCCAAGGAATGTAATAAAGGTAGGATACTATATATGATGAACGAACCAGAATTTATGTTTGTTCACATTTTGGTCTTACACAGTAAAGGGAAAGAGTAGAATGAAAGAGAGAAGGGGCATACTTCAAGAAAGAAAACAAGACTAGAAATGGAAAATTCTCTCCTAGAATTAAACAGAATTGGGAGTCACAGTTCTAATTCTCAAAAGTAATCATTTCTTTCCTCCTTATTAAAAGACGAAAAAGAGATGCATCTTCTTAGATGGAATAAATATTGTTTGGGAACTTTCTGCAGAAGTCAGGGTGGCATGGAACTTACCATTTATGATGGAAGATTTTGACATGTTGCCAGGGCAGGCTATGATGCAAAATTATATCAGTTAAAAAAAATTCAGTAAGCTAGGAGTCCCAATCTTAGGATGCCAAGATGATCAAGAAAAAAGGGCAAAGAGATACAGCCATCAAATGACATATTTTTTCTCTCAAGGATTCATTTATTTTTCATTCATTGACATATTTTTCAATCCATTCAAGGAATGTGTATTGACAACTCACTCTGTGTGAGATATTGGAGATAAAGAGATTATAACAACCACAATCAGGAAAAATAAATACATAAAGCAGGCAAGCATTCAAAACACTGTTACTGACCCTGCTTTCAAAGAGGCAGACTAGAAAGCAGATGAAAAATGTATCCATAATGAAGAAAAATATTTAATTATATGTTTAGCCACTGATCATGCATGCAAATTTCAGAGCCAGATCTTTCTTTATTGATTTTTAAGTCTCCTACATGACGATGTTTCACCTTTCCTACAACATTTTTTTAAGCAACAAAAAAGGAATGGAAAATAATTTCAAATGCCTACTTACAAATGCTTACTGTTTCTCCGAGGAAGACATAAATATTATAATAAAAGATCATGATGAACAGAGACTCTTAGCGATATCTAATCAGTGGGAATTGCAATAAAGAGCAACCTTTTTACCCAGATAGAAGTAAATTAAAACAATTCATTTGTTCTTGTTATGGACAATTGAAGGTCACCCTGTTCTAGGTACTCAGAAAGAATTTTGTGCTTCGGCAGCATATCTGGACTTTAAAAAAATGTTTTCAATTTACCTTATTGGATTATCAGTTACAAACAACAATGTGCTGTTTAAGTGAACATTTCAGTGTGATTTGCAAACCTGTGTAACCATTATCAACTAAGATGAAGGACGTACCCATCCCCCCCCAGCCATTCCCTTTGTGCTATTTCCCAGTCTCTAAAGATTACATCTGTCTTTTCTAGACTTTTGCACAGATGAAATCACGTAGTACACACCCAAGTGTCCTGCTCCTACGCTCAGTATAACGTTTTAGAGATTTATGCTTGCTGTGTCTATCAGAAGTTCAATACTTTTTCTGGCTGTTAAGGTCTTACCCTTAACAAGTGCTTTTTCATTACATGCATATACTCAACAAACACATTTATAGGTTTCTTCTGATTTTTTAATATCATTCAAGGTAGGACATTTATGTAACATTATTATAATATTATTTTTGTAGTACTGGGGATTTAATCCAGGGGGAGGGAGTTCTTCCTCCAAGATATACCCCAACCCTTTTTATTCTTTTTTAAATTTTTAAACGAGGCCTCACTATTAATTAGTGTGTGCTGTCCTCGAACCTGCAATTCTCCTGTCTCAATCTCCAAAGTACTGAGATTACAGGTGTGTGTCACCATGCCTGACTTATATGTTGTTATTCATTTCTCTTGTATAAATGCTTTGATGAGTTTTCTGTGTGTGTGTTGATATTTTATTGTTATTTTAAATTATAATTTTGTGATGAGCAATGATGTGAAACATTTC
Organism: Glis glis; assembly: GCA_004027185.1. Classification (NCBI taxonomy): domain Eukaryota; kingdom Metazoa; phylum Chordata; class Mammalia; order Rodentia; family Gliridae; genus Glis; species Glis glis. The sequence goes on from PVJS01000360.1 coordinate 95,186, forward strand.
CATAAGCTCATTGGCTATATTATGTTTTTAAAAATATCCTTTCAAATTTTTGTCATGTTGTATATGATATATTTTTATATTTTATGTGATATTTATATGCTTTTAAGGTATTTTTATATGATAATTTTATCATATTTTATAAGATATATTTTAGTGAGTCGTACTGTTTTTAAAATACAAATTATATGTACACACATATACTATTCTGGCAAAAAACATACTACTATAGGAAATAACAAAATTCACAAAATATTTCATGTATTTCTCCCAGATTGTGGCTTTTCTTTTCAATATTTATCAGTGTCATTCAAATGTCTAATCTATTAATTAATTTATTTGTAGTTTATAGTTGTTTAACATCCTAAGAAATTTTGGCTCCTCTAACATAAGAAACATTTTTTCCTATGTTTCTTGTAGAAGTTTTATGGTTTTAGATTAAGGTTTAGATATATGATCCATGTTGAATTAAAATGTATGACCTTAGATTTAAGTTTCTTTTTTCCATATGCACATCCAGTTGTTCCAGGTCTTTGTTAATAAAAAGACTGTAGGATTCTCAATTGAATAACTTTAGCACCTTGGTTTTGAAAATTAATTGCCTATACACATAATGCATCTATTGCTGGAATCTTTTTCTTTTCCTTTTATGAGATTTTATTTGTTCAAAAGTATAAATCCTTTTTTAATCAGTGTAGCTTATAAATCTTAAGATAAGGCAGTGTTATTCACCTTTGTTTTTCTTTTTTCAAAATTTATTTGAGTACTATAAGTCACTTGCCTTTATACATTTATTTTGTAATAGTTTTTCCATGTCTAAAAAGTAGGCTGCTGGGTATTTAGTGGGTCTCTTTGAGTTGATAGATTAACTTGAGGAAATGTGCCATTTGGAAAATATTGGGAGTCTTCTTTTTCTTCATTTATTTTTATCTACCTAACTTCTCTCAGCAGTGTCTGAAAGTTTTTTTTATGAAGGTTTTACAAAAAAACTTTATGAAATCTATCCACAAGTATTTAAAATGCTCTTGATGTAATTGGAAGTTTTATAGATATTTTAATTTCCATGTTTTTCATTGTTGGACTTAAGTGCACAACTATTTTTTTAAACAACCTGGTATCTTAAAACATTGCTAAGCTGGGCATGGCAGCACACACTTGTAATCCCAGTACTTGGGAGGCCGAGACAGGAGGATCCCGGTTCGTGGCCAGCCTCAGCTACTTAGTGAGGCCTCTGCAACACAGAGAGACCCTGTTTCAAAATAAAGAATAAAAAATTGGGCTGAGAGTGTAGCTCAAAGGTAGAATGCCCCTGGGTTCAATCCCTAGTACCAAAAAAAAAAAAAAAGAAAAAAACACTGGTAAATATATTTTAGAGTTCTACTGGAAATTATTTTACATTTCTTAAGATTTCAATATTCATGCCACAGCATCCTGACTGCTAATAATGTAATTGGTTAGATTTTTTATTTATTTCTCTTATTACACTGATTAGGATCTCAAATATGATATTTCATAGAAGAGGAGAGAATAAGCAGCCTTTCTTATTTCCTGATTTTGGTGTGAAAGCATTCTGGCTTTCACATAAATACTACATAATGTAACTGTGGTTTTTGCTTCTTTGCATGTTTTAACAGTTTGCCTTGAGTGAGTTCTCTTCCATTTATATTTGCTCAAATTTTCTTTTTCTTTTTGATAAAATGGGCGTGGCATTTTGTCAAATTCTTTTTCTGCATGTTTTGGGATCCGATGGTTCTTCATGGATTGCTCATTGAATATTGATTCAGGTTGGCATTCCAGGATTAAACACATTTGGCCATTTTGCATTCATATTTTTATATATCGATGGATTCGGTTTGTTAATATTTTGATAAGAGCCGGGCGTGGTGGTGCACGCTTGTCATCCCAGTACTTGGGAGGCTGAGACCGGAGGAACCGGGTTTGCAGCCAGCCTCAGCTACTTAGTGAGGCCTTCTGCAACTTAGTGAAACCCTGATTCAAAATAAAGAATAAAAAATAGGGCTGGGGGTGTAGCTCAGAGGTAGAATGCCCCTGGGTTCAATCCCCAGTACCAAAAATTTTTTTTTTTTATAAGAATCTGCCTCTGTGGTCATAAAACATATGTTCTACAGTTTTCTTGCAATGTCTTTGGTTTTAATGTCAGGTAATGACTCCATGAAATGTTGAAACTTATTTTCTCCTGCTCTTTCCTGTAGGTTTAATATTTCTTAAACTTTTGATATAATTAATCAGTGAAGCAATCTAGGCTCAGCATGTATAGTTTGCTAGTTTTTATTCTTTTGTCTGTTTATTTCAGGAGGGGAGTGAATTACTATTTGCATTTTTAATATATGCAGAGCAATTAAGATTTTAATTTTGCTTCATTCATCTTTTTTCTTTTTTTTTTTTGCAGTACCAGGAATTGAACTCAGGGGCATTCTACCTCTGAGCTACACCCCCAGCCCTATTTTTTATTTTTTATTTTGAAACAGGCTCTCACTAAGTTGCGGAGGCCTCACTAAGTAGCTGAGGCTGGCCATGAACCCGGATCCTCCGGTGTCAGCCTCCCAAGTACTGGGATTACAAGTGTGCGCCACCACGCCCGGCTTAATTAAACTTTTTAAGCTATGTCTTTCACAGAATTTGCCTAATAGAGCAACGATATTAGATTTAGTGACATAAATATTTTCATATAATCCTCTTATTTTTATATCATTGTATAAAGTCTAATTGATGTCTTTAATTCCAAAAGCTACCATATTTTGTCTTTTCATTTAATTTTAATTAGGTTAAAATTTTCTTGTTTTTTTGGTGCTATCTTTTAGTCTGAGTAATTTTTTCTATTCCTTATTTGTTGTCTATTTTATTTATTCCTGTTAAAGTACACACTGAGATAAATATATATATATATAAGTTATGTGTATAATATATTGCATATATATTTGTTTTGACTAATTTGGATTTAGTTTGGCTTTCCTGTTTTGTGTATTGTAAGTAGAAAGTGTAGATCATTTGCTTTTTTTAAAAATTTTTATTTTATTGATTGATGATTGATACTGAGAAGAGTATTGAACTCAGGGGCATTCCACCTCCAAGCCACACCCTCAGCCATTTTTATTTTTTATTTTGTTTTGTTTTTAGAGGAGAAAAGATTTTCTGGGACTCATGGTTTCAGAGGTTTCAGTCCATAGGGCCAGCTCCAAAGCATAAATGTCAGCAGCCACAGTGGCAGGGAGTGTGGAGGGAAGCTGCTCCCACATCATGCAGGATGGAAGCCGCTCTCACATCATGGAGGCCGGAAGTCCATCTCACATCATGGAGGCCGGAAGCTGCTCTCACGTCATGGAGGCCGGAAGCCACTCTCACGTCATGGAGGACGGAAGTTGCTCTCACGTCATGGAGGCCGGAAGTCTCTCTCACATCATGGAGGCCGGAAGTCTTTCTCACATCACGGAGGCCGGAAGTCTCTCTCACATCATGGAGGCCGGAAGTCTCTCTCACATCATGGAGGCCGGAAGTCTCTCTCACATCATGGAGGCCGGAAGTCGCTCTCACATCATGGAGGCCGGAAGTCTTTCTCACATCATGGAGGCCAGAAGTCTCTCTCACATCATGGAGGCCGGAAGTCTCTCTCACATCATGGAGGCTGGAAGTCGCTCTCTGATCGTTTGCTTTAAAACACTCTTTTTTTCTAGCATAAAATTTTGAGTTACAACTTCCAACAAAGCATTGCTTTAATAGCATCCCAGAAATTTTGATATATTATGCTTTTATTATCATTCAATCAAAACCTTTTTCCATTTCCCTTATGATTTTTTAAAATTTGCTGTATAGCGCATTTAACAGTCATTTGCATAATTTCCAAAGATTTGTGGATTTCATGTGGCTTGTTGCTTTCTAATTCTTTCATAGTTGGAGAACATATGCTGTATTACTTCAATCTTTTTAAAGTTATGAAGAATAGTGGTTATCTAGTTTTACATTCAAGTTTAGTACAGGTATTTTGAAACTCTATTACAGTACATTAAAAAAAATCTAGAATTGTATATCCTTCTGTCTTCTATAATATGCTTCTCTTTATCATTAAAAAAAAGTCCCTACACTTTTCCTGGTAATAATTATTTTCCCAAAGTCTATTTTGTATTCTATTAATGTAGACATCTCAGTTATCTTTCTTGTTAGTGTTTGCACTTACTTTTTCTATTTGTTTACTTTTAGACTATATGAAATTTTATATTCACGTTGGCCTTCGTGTAGCCCTCTGGACAGGTCTTTCTTTTGTATCCAGTTTGGTAATATCTATCTTTTAACCGTAGTGCATAGACCATTTTTGTTAGTGCAATTACTGATTTTTTAATTTACTTACCAACATGCTGTTTGCTTTCAATTTGTCCCATCTTTTCTTTGTTCCTTTCTCTTTCTTGCCAAAAAGATTAATTTAGTATTTTTCAGATTATATTTTATCTCTACCACTGGTGTTCTTATCATTCTATTCATTTTTTTTCTGGTTGCTATACATTTAAATAAGTTCACCTTTAATTTATAACATTTTACCTTCACATGATGTGATACTTCTCTGGCTTAATGGATTTTCAATTCTGCCTCTGGGTTTCCTGCTATGGTTGTCATAGGTTTTAACTTCTCCATATGTTATAAACTTCACAATACATTATCATAATTGCTTTTAAAAATCAGTGACCTTTATAAAGAAATTTTAAGATGAGAAACATACCTTATACTTACACATTTCTGATATCCCCCATTCTTCCCCCTTTGTGTAGATCCTCATTTCCAGCTAGTGGTGTTCTCCCTTTATTCGAGGAACTCTTTTTTTTTTGTCACATAGATCTATTGACAATAAAGTCTCTCAGCTTTTGTTTGTCTGAAAAAAACTTCATTTTTGAGACATATGTTGACTTGGTATAAAATTATGGCTTGGTAATTTTTTAAATTTTAGCACTTTGGAGATCATTCTACTGTTCTCTTATTAAACAGCGTTTGTTCATTTTTTCTGTACAGAAACAAAGTTGTTTTTAAGATTTTATTCTTAATATTGGTTTTCAGTAATATAATTATTACGTGCTTTGGTAAGGTTTTCTTTATGTGTCTTCTGTGAAGTTCATTGAACTTCTTGGATCTATAGTTTTATAGATTTCATCAAATAACTTTCAGCCATTGTTTCTTTAGGTATTTTCCTGCCCTTCTCCCCTTTCTAGGGCTCAGTTACACATTTAAAACTGATGTTTTCAAGCAACTTATTGAAGCTCTGTTTACTCTTTTCCTGTGTTTTTTTTAACACTTCACTTCCAAAAATTATTGTAGTTTTCTAAGTTCACTAAAATTTTTCAAAATATTTAGTTTTAATCAACTGTGTTAATTTGTAAAATTTCCGATTCTGTATTCTTATTTTTGAAAGCTTCATTGGTTCTTTTTTTAATCTTTTCATTATATTAATATGCCTTTTTTTTAGTGTGAGACTCAAGTCATTAAGTTTGTTGATGGGTAATATATCTATTTATAACATTTTTATATCCACTTATAACATTTTTTCCACAATCATATATACCATTTTATTTTCAGATATGGATTTAAAATGATTGTAAACACTTTCTGGAAATATCAGGTAACATTGTCTTCCTCTGCATGAGCCAGTTAGTCACTCTGTGCACACACTTTTTTGCTTTCTCTTTCATTCAGTGAACACCAGTATTCAGTTGCTGGGAAAACACATCTTGCATGTATAGTTGCTACTGGTTAAATATGCATGTTGAGCATATTTTAACCAATATTCACATAGATTATTAATATTCAAATTGGGCCAAACAAAATTGTTTTTCATCAGTGGAATTATCAATCAATTATTAAGTCTTTTCATTTTATTATATTACTTAATACCAGTAACAATCCTGCAGAAATCATATCTTTTCTAGGCTATGTAATTCCCCCTTTTATCTTTTAGGACCCAGATGTTAAGAGACATTAGGAATGGCACGATGTTTACTATTTTACAATGTTTGCATGTTTTTTTTAAATGTCTAATGCAAACTTCTCTTCTCAAAACTGTTTCAGTATTTTATTAAGTATCTTAATGAGGAGTAAAATAAAAGAAGGATAAATTGTGTATTTTATTATCATAAGATTATTGCCAAGAATTACTGAGTTGTCATTTAAAAGTATCTAGCTACTTCAAAATACAAAATAAAAAAGGCTGGGCTGGGCGTGTAGCTCAGAGAGGTAGAAGGCCCCTAGGATCAATTCCCAGTAACACATTCACGTGCATGAGTGCACACACACACGCACACACACACACACACACACACACACACACCCCACAGAGTATCTAGCACAGCACATAGCAAGTGGTAATACTCATTAAATATTATTACTTTTCTGTAAAGGAGATGCTAATTAGTAAATTCAAAGGTAAATACACAGGAGTTTTTGTCAATAATGGCAATTAACTTGATATTGAAAATGATTCTTCTTCCCATTTTTATTGCAAAATATAAAACCCATTCAAAAAGAGGAATCAGGAATGTACAGTTCATTGATTTATCACAGAATAACTGGTGAAGCCACAGAATTTTCCAGCTCAAAAGATTCTTTAGGAGTGCAATTTATGGCAGGTGGAATGACTTTTCTGTGGACTTTCAGGTAATACAAACAGCCCTGTCTGGTGTTCTAAATGTCTGCTGATGAGGGACAGTGATTGTGATGGGGGAGTGATGGGGGAAGGACACAAACAGGGCGCTGGAAAGTTCCACCGTGGTATCTTTGTGAGCTGGTGTAGGTTCCCTGAGCCTGCAGGAGTCTATTCTTCCTCACACAGGATCCTATTTGTTGACCTTCTGAGACTGTCTTCTACCCCCGACTGGGGTTTACACAAACTTGTCCCTAAGGCTGTCAAGTTGACTTCCTTCTGGATGAATGGTACCTTACAGCTCTCTCTGCAGCCTGGAAATACTCAGCAGCCCACATCTCTGCTGAAGTCTGCTCCTTGTGCACAACACAGCTGACTCATGTCGCATCTTCTCATTCCTTTGCTTTGACAAATTCATAGCTCAGGACAATTTCACTGCAGCTACCCGCTCTGTCCTAAGCCCAGCTGGCCAGATGCATTCTCCCTATTGGGGTTGTTCTGTCTCTGTCTGTGGGTCAAACGCTGGTCCACTCTACCTCTCAAAATCTTTGCGGAACAAGCATGTTGTCCGGGGGTCTCTGCTAAGCTCCTCTCCCTATTCTCTTTAAAGGAGTATTTTCCTATTCTCAGCTTCTCTACCTCTTTTAGGTTGAAGACAGGTGGCCCCAAAAGGATGAAACACTGCTATTTTCCCTCTAACACCATTTGCAAGTCTCAGATAAAGGCCTGATTTTGGTACAGAGCACCTATTGCCTGTTAAAAAGAGCAAATCCTCCAACTATCAGTTTTCTCATTTTACCTTATAATAAACCCTGATGTAGTAAATTTTTGCCCACTTTATAGAAAAAAAATATTTGATGACTTGCACAAGGAGACAAACAAGGCAGGTACAGGCTGACGCCAGGCCTGACTCCCAGGTCATTGGCTCCAGCCCCTAATCACACTCTGTTTCCCTCTCGTCTCTCTGTGTATTTTCTCTCATTAACCCCATATCGTCATTTGTGTCTTCCACCTGTCAGTGGGATGTAGTCTGACCCTTTTCCTACAGGGCAACTTTTTGAGATACATACTAGTTAGCGGCAAAGCTAGACTTATGACCAAGGAGCCTTGATTCCCCATTTAGGAATTGTCCTGCTCAGCCTCACAGGCGGGGTGGTCCTCCTTGAAGGAGAAACTTCCTGTGTTACCGAATACCTTGCATCACTCTGACATACAATTCTCATACCAAGGTTTATTGAGCTGATATGGAGATAATACAGAATTATCAAAGGAGAGGACTATCAAGGGTTTTTATTATTCATATGTTTTGAAATCACACATAGAAAGCTCCTTGGGTAAAGCCCTCCCCTGACTCCAAGAAGGCCTGGGGATGCAGCAGTGGGACCCTGAGGGCTGGAGTTAGACCCTTATTTCCCAAAATTGTCATAGTTGGGAACCCGATGTTGCACACACACCCAGTGCTTGGAAACACATGATGCGGAATCTAAGGAAATCCAATTAATTATGTCCAAAGACACTGAATATAGAGGACAACCCAAGGTCATTTTCTCTCTCTCTTTCTTTCTTTCTTTCTTTCTTTCTTATTTTTTTTTTTCTTTTTTGGTACTGGGGATAGAGCTATGCCCCCAGCCCTTTTTATTATTTATTTATGTTAATTAATTGTTTGTGGTACTGGGGATTGAACCCAGGGGTGTTTTACCTCTGAGCTACATCCCCAGCCCTATTTTATTTTTTGTATTTTGAAACAGGGTCTCACTAGGTTACTGACAGTCCCACTAAATTGCTGAGGCTGGCTTTCAATCTGTGATCCTCCTATCTCAGCTTCCCAAGTACTGGGATTACAAGTGTGCACCACCATATCCTGCCCTTTGCTTTGAAACAGGGTTTCTCTAAATTGTTGAGGCTGGCCTCCAGTCTGGGATCCTCTTGTCCTAGCCTCTCAAGTACTGAGACTGTAGGCATGTGCCACCAAGCCTGGCTCCAAATATTCTTTCCCTATAGAAATCTTTAAATAAGGCAAGACATGGAATTAGGGGAAATCTAAAGGTCCAAAAAATTTCCTTGAAAGGCCCAGCATGGAAAAGCCTGTCTTTTGGCCAGTAGCCATGGGAGAATATAGAGATTAATTCAGCTTTGTTTATGGATATTGGGTGGAAGACAGTGATTATTACCTAGTATTCATTTCATCTCTTGCATAAAGGCAGGTTTTCAAAATAAATTGAATTTCAGAAATTGAATTTTATTGATGAGACGACATCTCAGCTTTGGAGTTTCACAGATCTCATCAAGGTGTGACTTAAAATAAATTGTGATCACACTGAGAGCCATCTTGACACTCTAATCACCTTGCTTTTCTCAGACCAGTTAAGTCAAATACAGGAGACTTGGCAGGGCTTGCCAATACCGTTTTTACACATATTTTCACTTTAGGCTGGGCCACATGCACTAGAAGTCAGATACCAAATGGGCTTATTATCAGACATTTATTTTCACATACAGAAGAAAACTTCAAAGACACATACCGGAAGGGCAGAAGCATTAACTCAAGTTAGGCTGGCTCTGTTCAAGGCCTGAGCTTAATTTGTCTTGGTGTAAGCATTTGTAAAAGAAAAAGCAAAGTACGAGGGTACTTTCTCAAGTTGAGCTGCTGGGCAGAAAATAATGATATTAATTTCACATCAAGATTTCTTTCCTACTCTGAAAATATCTGCATGTATAAGTGTGTGTGTGTGAGTGTGTAAGGGCTGTAGATGTTAAGAGATCTAGTAGTGAGATAAAAGCTTTGGACTGAGAATGAGACCTAAATTACTAGTCTTAATCTGCCCCCAGATCAACCTGTGACCTTGAAGCAGTCTTTTACTACAGTGAAAGATGTGGGCAAGTTGATTCCTGTAATTCTTCCCAATTAGGAAGTTCAGAGAGTATAGTCAGCAAAAAACCAAGCGTAGAAATAAGTCGAATGCATAGACAAAGGTTAGGACTGCCTTAGATATTCCAAGGGATTTCTCAATTTTTAAGTTGCATTTTAAATACATGCAAAGATGTTTTGGTCATTGCTACTCTCATTGGACCAGAGTCCAGAACACAGTTGGATTCAGAGAGTCATTTTGGTATTTCAAATCAGTTCTAAAAAAAGTTAAGAAATCTGGTTTTCATGCCCAAATGTAATAGAGCTTTCTATTGCTGAAATGTCCCAACTCGCAGCCAGGCTTGGTGGCGCATGCTTGCAATCCTAGTATTTTGGGAGGCGGAGACCGGAGGATCCGGGTTCGCGGCCAGCCTCAGCTCTCTCTCTCTCTCTCTCTCTCTCTCCCTGTCTCTTTCTCTCTCTCTCTCTCTCTCTCTACTTAGTGAGGCCCTCAGCAACTTCATGAGACCCGGTTTCAAAATAAAGTATAAAAAATAGGGCCGGGGGTGTAGCGCGGAGGTAGAACGCCCCTGGGTTCAATCCCCGGTACCGCAAAAAAAAAAGTCCCAACTCAAAGATATATAATGCAATCAGTGAATTTTAACTTCATCTTCTTTAGGAAACTTAAGTTTGCTTCTGGTGTATTGCAATATTAACCATATATTCATATTGATAACCATAAATTTTCTTTGAGCACTGTTTTTTAGATAAACTCATGCTCCCAGTTGAAGCACAACCACAGGCATATCTACTGCTTGTAATATTAAAGTAAGCCAGTATATATAACTTCATAAGCTAATACCCAGCTTTCTTAAAATATTAAAAATAGATTTATTGACCTAAAGATAAACTTTATTTTTATTAGGCAGTGACTGATAATCAAGGATATTCATGGGATACTCTGCTGCATTCCCCTGTTTATACCTGCATTTGATCTTAACCTTGAACACACACACACACACACACACACACACCATTACTGAGATATAATTGACCTAAAGTGAACTGCTCATATTTTGCATACAATTTAATCAGTTTTGACAAATGTGAAACTATCACCCAAAATCAATATAATGAACAGATTCATACCCCACACCTCAAATTCTGCTTATCTTTTTGAGCTTCTCCCTCTTACCAGGAATGACTGATCTGCTTCCAGGCCCAATAGATTACTTTGCTTTTTCTAGGATGTTGTAGAAATGGAATTGTTTTTTATTGTCTATATTTTTTTTCACTTGGAAAAATTATTTTGAGATTCAGCTATGTTTTTTGCATGCAGCAAGATTTCATTCGATTTTTTAAATACTTTTATTGGTGAACTGAAATCCTACATCGATGAAATATTACTCAGCCATAAAGAAGAACAAAATTATCTCATAACATGTTTTATTGAGTAGTATTCTATTGTATGGATATGGATCAATCCATGGTTTTCTCAATCATTCATCTGTTGTTAGATATTTGCATCATTTTCAGCTTGGGGCTATTCCAAATAAAAGTGTGATGAGCATTTGTGTACAAGTGTTTGTGTGGATGCATGCTTTCATTTGTCTGGATTATAGGATAGGTTCATGCTTCACTTTTTTAAGGAAACTGCAAATAAAGGCAGGGTAATTTCTTTCTTTTCAATCTGGATATTTTAAATCTTTTTATATTCTCATTTCATTGGATTAGAATTTCAGTACAATATTAATCGAAATGGTAAGAACCAACATCTTTGTGTTGTTCCTTCCCTTAAAGGAAAATCCTTCAGCCATTTACAATTAAGTTTGGTGTTAAATATACGGTTTTCATGTCCTTTATCACCTTGAGAGAGTTTTCTTCTATTTCTAGTTTCCTGATAAGTTTTTATCAAAAAAGAATATTTCATTTTGGCAACTACTTTTTTCTGCATCTATTGAGGAGATTATTATTTTTTAAATTTTGCTGATATAGTGAATATATGGGTTGATTATATAAATCAACCCTACATACTTGGAGTAAACCCCCATTGATTATAATAAATTGCATTTTCACTATATTTTAGCATGTTAACTTTTTGTTAAGAATTTTTGCATCTATGATCATGAGGGATATTGGTCTGTAGTTTTCTTTGCTTGTAATGTCATTGTGGATTTCTGCTCTTAGGTTGACACTGGTCTCCTAGAACAAGTTGTGAAGTGTACCTTGTGTTTCAATTTACCTGAAGAGTTTGAGTAGACTTGGCATTATTTCTTTCTGTTGGGTGGAAATTCACCAATGATACTATCTGAACCCAGAATGATCTTGATCAAAAATTTTAAACTATAAACTCAATTTCTTAATAGACATCGAACTACTCAGGTTATCGGCTTTTATTTTTTTCCTTGAATGAGCTCTGGTAGTTGATATCTTCCAAGGAAGTTGTCTATTTCCTCTAAGTGATAAAATTTATTGAAATTACTTTGTTTATGATGTTACTTTATTATTCTTTTCATGTATGTAGAATCTGCAGTGAGGCCACATCTCTTAGTTCAGACACTGATACTTTGTGTCTATTTTCCCTCTTTTATTCCCCTCTGATCCATCTAGATAGAGGTTTATCAATTTTATGGATCTTAAAAATTCAGTTCTAGGTTTCATTTATTTTTCTGATTTTTTTGGCAGTACTGGGGATTGAACTTGGGGAACATTCTACCTCCAAGCTATTGCCCCAGTTCTTTTTGTATTTTTTGTTCTTGAAACAGGGTCTCACTAGGTTGTTGAGAGTCTCACTAAGTTGCTGAGGCTGTCTTCGAACCTGTGATCCCCCTGTCTCAGCTTCCCAAGTACTGGGATTACAGGCGTGCACCACTGCACCCAGGTACTATTTTTCTGATTTTTAAACGTTTATTTAACTCTGTTTTGATCTTTATTATTTACTTTATCTGTTTTGATCTTTATTGCTATTTGATGGTTATTATTAACTTTTTTGCTTCTTTTGTGTTTATTTTGCTTTTCTGAATTCAGTCTTGCAGATGGAAGTTGTCACTAACTGGGCAACTTTCTTCTTTTCTAACATAGGTGTTTATTGTTATAAATTTCTCCCTCCTTTCCATATATATATGCCAAAAATAAAAAGGATGCTATATAAACAAAGAATTAAGGATTAAAATGTATCAGTTTTTCCAGGCTCAGTGGCACATACCTGTAATCCCAGTACTTGGGAGGCTGAGGCAGAAGGATTACAGGTTTGAGGCCAGCCTGGCCAAGTTAGGGACAACCTCAACAACTTAGTGAGACACTGTTTCAGAATAAAAATAAAAAGGGATGGGAGTGAGCTCAGAGGAAATCCAAGGAATAAATGAAGCAGAATGAAACATCAAGAAGCAAGGACATTTAGTCAAAATTAAGTTTATATATCTTCATACATTTTGCTCTAATCAAGTATTTTTTGAAATATAAATTCATTAATTCAAAATCTTACTTGTTTTAAAAATTTAGTATATTTTATTTGTTTTTTGCGGTACTGGGGATCAAACCCAGGGGCATTCTACCTCTGAGCTACACCCCAGCCCTATTTTTTATTCTTTATTTTGAAACAGGGTCTCACTAAGTTGAGGAGGACCTCACTAAGCAGCTGAGGCTGGTCGCGAACCTGCAATCCTCCTGTCTCAACCTCCCAAGTACTGGGATTACAAGTGTGCGCCACCATGCCTGGCATTTTATTTATTTTAAAGCACCAATAGACATAAAAGCAAACCAACATGCTCACTAATTTCACCTATACAAGGATTATTGTTCTGGAAAGTGATATTTTATTTCACCAAGGAATGACAGGAAATCTAGGAGAAGACATTTGAAAATGTAACATTTTCCTAAAATAATTGATCAGTAGCCTAAGATATACAGTAGTTTTTACTCAAAATTGCAAATTTTGATTTGTCAAATAAATGAAGTATTACTAGGGAACACTGGTGTTTCTTACCCAGGATCATCATAATCCAAAAAGTTATTTTGTAGAGAGAGGTGGTCTCATGAATTGATGAAATACAGAAATAGACAAAAGACGCTCAAACTAGACTCTTTCTGTCACTAAAATATTAGAGCAGCCCACGGGCACACCTTCAGCAAGCTGAGCACTGGAAGTGTCTTCTCTCTTCACGCAGCCCACCGGCACTCCTTCGGTGAGAAGCACTCACTGCTCTCCCCTTCCCTAGATTCTGAATGATGAAAGTTTCCCCTTTTACATTTTTAAGATCCAGTTTTACCTTCTGTGAGAGATGAATGGTAAACTTCACTAAGCCACAGACTTCTTTTGGGGCTGGATTTAGGCAACTATGCAAGTCCAGTGGAATTTGTAGAAAAACACAAATGTAAGGAGAGGATGAATGTTGGAAATGAATTTATACAACCAAGGCCTTGTCTTACTGTTTAAAATCCCTCAGGGTATTTTATGATTAACTCTGGTGTATTATGTTAGAACAGCTTGGTTAGAACAGCTTCAATTGCATTAGCCTTTCTGACTAACTACTGATGTGAGGTAGAACCAAGAAAGAAAGAAATGTCACCCATAACAGCGAAATGTTTGCATGAACAGGCAGGAGAACTTAGGAAAACGTGCTCTCTTACTTGCTTCAGTGGCCTGTTTGTTCCAGAGCTGTGGTATCACACAATAAAACACCTGATCAAATTTTAAATATTCTAAGGTGTAACCAAGTAGACTCAGAGGAGAGAGTCTGTGAGGATGTTTATCCTGTTGCTTCCTCCAAATGGCCACATGCTCTTTCCTCTGGCCCTTTTCTCTTTAAAGTACTTTCCTGCTGAGATATAGACAACGATTTCCTTTTTTTTTTTCCCAGCTGGATCTGTCCTAGAGACACTTTGCTGTTCTTGTGCAATCACTCGATTTACCTCTATCATTCTCTTTTTAGGAAAGCAGTTCCACATCGTCGACCATGGTCTCATGACTTGGTTGTGTGTTGGGGAGGATAATGAGGGAAAAGGGGTAGGTTCGTGTTCCTTTAATGGGATTTGAGGCATTCATGCCTGGAAAACTTTGTAATTTTTACAAGTTTTTTTTTTTATTTACTGATTCTTTAAAATGGACGTAATATAAAACTTACAGAATTGCTGAGTAATGATCTATAAGGCACGTAGTACAAAGCCCATTGGGCAATTGTGGGAACAGAATTTCGAGCTTTTGGTTTAATGGTTCACAATTGTTGGAGTGCAGTAGTATGGAGCTTAGCCCAGCATCCGCCTTCCTCTTTCTTCTTGGTCTACTGGTTCTGCTCCCTTGCAGTGTAAGAAGTAAATCTAATTCCTCCTTGATGTTGTAACCTTTTGAATCTGAGAGGACGGCCATTTGTTATTCTCTTCTATTTTGGAATACCATTGCACACAGGAAAACAATGACAACATGAGGACAGTATAAAGCACTCACAGTGGCCCTCTGAGGAAAATGGCCCATGTCTCTTGACTGACTTCCTTTTGATTGTTATTCTTCTGTGAGTATTTGGGGGTAGACCTCATAATCGTTTATCACCTGTCATTAAATAATGATCATTTTGCCTGAACCAAGAAGATTCCAAACACTTGCTGGGCATGTCAGGAGGAAGCAGACAATGAGCTGGGAATCCTGGAGAATGTGGCTTCTCCACAGCCCTGTTATAACAGAAGCGTACGAGCGGGTCCTCACGGACACTTTAAGAAATGGTGGTGCGTGCCTGTAATTCCAGTACTTGGGAAGCTGAGACAGGAGGATCACAGCTTCAGGGACAATCTCTGCAACTTAGCAAGAACCTCAGCAACTTAGCAAGACCCTGTTTCAAAATAAAAAAAAAAAAAAGGTCTGGGGATGTAGCTTGGAGGTGGCATGCCCCTAGGTTCAGTTCCGATATAATAAATAAATAAAATACAAAGAAAGAAAAGAAGTCATAGAGTCTTTGAGAATTTCTTTCCCTCATGTCAGACCAATACAAATCACTGACTTTTTTAATGTTATCAAAAAAGAAGTGAAATCTTAACGCTTTTCACTTCTTCATCAGGTGTATGCGTTGTAAGCTTTCTTGACTATGAAGCAGCTGGATTTAGGCTCCTCTAAGCAGTGAGACTATTAGGCTGTCTGTTCCTGTTCATCACGTTGGGGATTCCTTCCTTATTTTTAGTGTAATTATTTTGGTCTGTATTAATGAGTGGTGAGGAAATACCTGACACATATGAAATCTTGCCAGTGTTTCGGAAATACTGATTCTCTAAAATCTTTTCATTCAAGGAAGCATGTCTCTCTCCCTCTTCCTTTCACCGCTTAATAACAAGCCCAGCATTTCACGCGCTGCAGTGTTTGCAGGGGATCTGCTGTCAGCAACTGTTTCCCAAGTTATTTGTAACCTTACAAATCCTTGACTGTTGCCGTAGGTACATATCAATGTGATACTGGGGTGGAGTATTTTACCATACCTGAATAAAAAATAAATCCGTTAAGGATGGAGAACCTGGATGTGATAGCAAGAGTGACAGGGTGGCAGAACCCCCGCCCCACTATTCTAGTGATGTGGAAGGGGTGCTGAGCTGGGAGTCTTGAGTTGGAAAAATCAAGTTTGCCATAAATAAGCTGTGACCTTGGGCATGCTACTTAAATGTCACTGAGACTGTGCTGGTATTTGCACACTGGAGGGGGTACTGATGGAGCTCTACCCAGATCCCTCAAATGCCCTTCTCTCTTCCGGGCACCAATTCCCTTATCCTCTAAGAAGTGGTTGGCTTCTACTGCCTGGCACCTGTCTTTCTTCATGGGAATGTCTTTGGACTTCTGGAGCCCTATGCTGCACTATCCTCACAGACAGCCAAGGTGCCAGAGGGTTTATGTGCCTCTCATTAGGCAACTGTATCTAGCCTTTGCCCCATGACAGACAAGGTAGGAAAGCCCAGGCCTAATAAATTCCAAAGCTGTAATTATTTGTATACCCATACTTCCTAGACTATTGCTGGGGCCATATATTAAAGTTCAACCTCTCTACGCTTCTCCCACTTCCTGTCCTTCTTCATGTGCTAACTTGTTTCCTGAAACATAACATATATATATTGTGTGTGTGTGTGTGTGTGCATGTGTGTATTGTACTGAGGACTGAAGCCAATCATCTGAGCTACACCTTCAGTCCTATTTTTATTTTGAAACAGGGTCTTGCTAAATTGCTGAGGGCCTCAACAAGTTGCTGAGACTGGCCTCGGACCTGTCATCCTCCTGTTTCAGCCTCCCAAGTTTGTAATTACAAGTCATCCTCCTGTTATAGCCTCCCAAGTTTGTAATTACTTGTCATCCTCCTGTTACAGCCTCCCAAGTTTGGGATTACAAACGTGCGCCATCACACCAGGCTCAAATCATACTTTCTTAAGAATCACTTGCTCATAAATCCTCATCTTAGGATCAGCTTCTGCAGATCCATGTCAACTTCATCTAACCAGTTGTTCAAGGCCAAGTAAGTGTTCAGTCAATATAGCATTCTTGCTATTTTAGCATTTCTTATACTATTTAAAAAATTGCATAAGTAAGTTCACATGGTTAGACTTGGATATGTCTTCAGTCTATGTAACTGCGTTGGTGGAAGTGGGTAGATTTGGTAACTGGAGGTCCAGATTTGAGTGAAAAAAATGTTACTATTTCCCTTTCTAATATTAATGGTGGGAAGGAATTGTTAGTGCATTTTAAAAACAATGAAGTAGATTTCACAAAGGACCCATCATTGTCTAGAGGACTTGGCTGTAGTCGTGGAACCCAGCTCTAAAGTCCTCCAAGTTCTCTTCACTGCAGCCAAGTCTGCAGGTAAATATTTATCTTGAAAACTCTTGACTCCCTGGCTTCTTCATCTGCCTGCACTGTCTCCACTAAAACCTTAATATCATGTTTAATTTTTGAGGAATCTTCCAAATGTCATCTAAGACATTATCTGTTAGGGATTTGGGGAACATGGATAAATGAATAGAGTGCTTTAAAATATTTAAAGCCTTCATATTCAGAAGAACCAAAGCTGAAATGATACTGAACAAGATCTTTCCTCAAGTTCTGCTACAATCATCCCAGGTATGTAACCAGAAGATAGAAACCCTATTTTTAACCTATCTTCATGTTCATATTGAAACTCATGCCTCCTCTTTTGAGAAACTATTTTGCCACTATCTTTTATGACAAAACCTGAATGGCTTTGCTCTCCAAATAGCTTGGTTACTACACAGCCACTTTTCTCAAGAATAAGTGTGTGATACCTTTAAGAAGCCGATTGTAAAATTAAAGAAGCATTCGCAAGGAAAGAGCGGTACTAGTGAGTTAAGGTTCAAAGAAACCTTTATTTTAGCCTGCATCTCGCAGCAGGAAGAAAGCACTCAAGGCTTTGGGGTTCCTGCCAGGCAGCAAAATGCAGGCTTCTCAGACTGAAGAGAAGAGCAGTCACTCTCACCAATCCCTTGGAGATGCCTAATAGGTAATTAGCACCTTTCTTCTCCTTGGTAACTGACAGCTGACTGCAATCCTAAATCAGCCCAGGTGGGAAGAAAAAGATAAAGGCTTTGAAAGCACAAGCACTTCTCTGAGCCCATGAGTGAATCCCTGGGGAAGCTGTCTCTTAGGGCCAGTCTCTGCAAGTTGTATTATCTTGTGGGGGTATGGCCTGGGCCTCTGCATTGGTGACCTGCTTGGAGACTATTCTCTGTTCCTCACATCTGCTGTTGGAATATTATTTTACTGTAGATCAGTATTCCTTGCAATAGAGTCAGGCGATGATTTTATTTTATTGTTTTTGCTCTTAATATCTTGTAGTAATTGTAACATTTGTCTAAGGAAGATAGCTGAGACAGAGACTGAAGGCACCTGTAGTGAGACTTCCCCCCAGCCCCTGAGGAACAGTCAAAATAAACGAAGATACAGAAGAAGAAAATAGTCCTGAATATATGCCACGTACCATCAATTATTCAGTTTCAATGAATGGTTGTTGAAAATGATCAACAAATTTTTTCTGTATATTTTTAAGAAAACAATTGAAGATGAATGAGTAGAAACAGTGGGTAGTCTCTTTACATATGTCGATTTCAAATAGTATAGTTGTCCACCTGGGCTACCTCGAATGAGTTCCAGATTCCCAGGGATGTTCAAATGTTGAATAACCAGGTGACTGCCTTGATAAAGTAGAACAAAATTCTAGATAATTCTTGTTCCCATACTGCATGTGATGGTTAATCCAGATTGTCAAATTGAGTGGCTTGACAGTCATCCACTCAAAGGATTGGGAGACTAGGGTGTGTTGATGTGGTGATTGGCAGGGGGAACAGCATTTTGAGGGGGAATATCCACCTTAGTGTGGGCAGCACTGCCTAACAGCCTGGGGGCCCAGTGGAGTAAAGGGTGAAGAAGGAGGAAATGTTGTGAAAGTGGGCTTGACCCTTCCTGAGCACATGTATTTGCTCGCTGAGGATATCAAGCTTCAGCTTTGCTCTTCCAACATGGATTCTCCCCAGTGGGTCTCCAGGGGATTTCCAGACCTTCCCATCTTGGACTGGGGCTGCCTCTTTGGTCTTTCGAATCTGAAGCTCCAGCTACTCAGGCCAGGCAGCAGCTGGTTTCCCCCAGATCTCCGGTGTGCAGGCAACCTCTTGGGACTACAGTTTCAGATGATGTAAACCAAGTTGATAAATCCCCTTTTATAGTGTACATATCCTGTGGGTTCTATTTCTCTAGAGAACCTGGCTAATTCACTGCCTATGCCTCTTTTGGATTAAGCATGAAAGTAGAGCTTCCCCAGATAGGACAGTAGTGCCCCTGCCTTTCACATCCATTCATAGGCACCGTAAATAAGGTTTCCCCCCCCTCTTTATAATTGTTGCATCCTTTTCTAAATTCATTGAGTGATTATAATTTTCAGGAGTGCAACGAGGTTAGGTGAAAATGTAGGTATATGATAGTCTAATACTAAGCAAACTAATAACAAGATATCATACTCATCAAAATGGAAGCATTTACAGAAATACAGTATTTATTTTTGTTTGGGATTTGTAAAGAAATAGTACTCTAATACCTGCTGGTATAAATATGTATTGCTACATGCTTTATTATTAAGCAACTTAAAGATAGTGTTAAAATTTGAAGTGCACGTAGTCTTTGATCCATCCACACCTTATTCGTGGAAATGGAGATTATAGAAACCAAAGGATCAGTAAGTAAAGACCTAGGTGACATGGAAATTTCTTGCATTATTATCCATATAGAAAAATATCCATCAATAAATAATTGGTTATATAAATTATAATACCTCAGTATCATGGAATAAAGCCACTGCCAAGAATGGATTTTAAATATGCCTGTTTATTGGGAAAAATGTCTTCTAGGTATTGAAAAAGCAAGATAAAGAAAAATCTGCATAATGTGTTTTAATTTTTATAATTTGTCATTCAAACATGTACATATATTTTGTAAATATAGGTTTGTGTTTGCCCATATACATTTATAATATGTGCTGGTATATCTAAGCATGGAGTCAAGTATGGAAAATGGCAGCATGCTTTTTCTAAAATGGTGGTGATATGGGTAGGAAGAGAAGAAAGAGGAAAGAAGTGGGCAAATTAAAAGCAACATAAATGCAAGTGTGCATCAAGAAATAGTATGCATAGCACGGCTTCATATTTGTGTAATGTGTATATTACGAGTATGTAAAGAAAAATGTACAAAATATATTCCTGAGAGTTTGGAGACAAAATTCTGTACTTAGTTTATTTACATATTTTAAAAATCTAAATGATATGTATTATTTGGATAAAAGGGAGCAAGTAATAAAGCTGGATTCAGCTCAGTAGTTTATTTGTTTGTTTACTTATTTATATCCTTGCCCATTTCAGCTCCGATTTAATGCAACTTGCAAAGAAAAATGTGATATAACCTGAAAAATAATGGATGGAATCACAGGGTGGGGACTTCAGATGTATTTATTTTGGTTATTTGTATAAACAATAACAAAACCCTCACACTGGTGATCAGAGATGCCACTCATGACTGAAGGGTTTATGCATCCCAGCAGAACATCATCAGTATTCTCATGGAGTCGAGTCCTTGATGAATTTACCTCATTTATCTCTATGACAGAGCAGTGGACAAACATTAAGGCATGGTTGAGTATTGTCAAACTCAATAAGTCAATGGTAATTTGGGGCAAGAAAAATAGTGTATATTTTAATTGAAGCCTAGCATAATACCTATAGAAAATGTCTGCAGAAAGAAAGCATAATTGCTTCAACCTTTCCATCTTCAGTTTTGTTTAATTTAACACTTGAGTGAACGACCCAGTGGAAATGCACTGCCACAGACATATCTAGCACCTTTTAGGTCATTTACAGGTTTTTGCTAAATACCACAAATTAAGGAGTTCAGTCAGGGTCAGCCTATACTATTTCTCTAGCTGTAGATGTGGATACTGACATTTCACGTATCACTAAATCTCCCAAGTAATAATTGTTTTCCTGGAGCTAATAGACAGGAGAACATTTTTAAAGTGGCACTGCCTAAAAATTTCAGAGAAAAATAAATTGATCTCTTAAGGCAGTGAGGGGAGTACCTCCACCTTTGAGTTCCACAACTTTCCAATTACTGAAGCGGACCTGCAAGCCCTCTCTCAAAAGAGGACCTGTCTGGCTTGCTCTGTAGCCTCTCCTTGCAGAAGTTCTTAACTCAACTGCAAAACCCACTCAAGGTGAATCGTGTTGTGTGCTCTTCCAGTCCCAGCTGCGAACTCTTTATAAGAGAGAGGCAAATGGAGATTTGAAGGGAATTTGAAGTGATGTAGGAAACAGAGAGAGGATGAAGATGCAAAGCCACTGCTGCTGCCTTTGGAGATGGAGGAAGGGGTCATGAACCAAGGATGCAGCTTTACAAGCAGGACAGTCTCAGGAAGGGATTCTTCTGCAGGGCTCTGGAGGGAGCACAGTCTTGCTCACACCTTTACTTTCATCCAGTGAAGCTCATCTCAGACTTTTGACCTTCAGAACTGAAAACAAATCAGTGTATTACTTTACGCCATCTCATTTTTGCCAATTTACTAAAGCAGCTATATTGAACTAATACAATATTTTTAGGGGAGAGTGTTTTCTAAAATAGAACATAACAGAAAGAGCCCTGGTCTGAGAGATGGGAGACAGAATCCAGAACTACCCCTTACTAACTGTGGACTGTCTTCTTCTGAATCCTAGGTGTTCTGTCTGTACTGTGTGAGGCGCGGCTTGCCCTTCATGTCCTACTGTTATCTACCTAAAAGAAATCCCTACACTTAACATCCTATGCATTATAAATATTCAAATATCCAGTTAGGAACTATCAAATCAGGAAAATAATATGGGTACATTGCATGCATCTCTAAATTGGATTCTGATCCAGAAACAGGACAATAATGAGACAATGGAATCCATGCTGCACAGTTTGTCTCGTGCCCCATTTCTGGTTCAGAATTCAATTCAGGAACACAGACTGCATTTAGTTTCCATGCCTCATGAATCTCCTTTATTTTGGAATAGTTCCTCAGTCTTTCTGTGTTTTTCATCACTTGGAACTTTTGAGGAGCACCGCCCGCTTCTTTCGTATCATGTACCTGAGTCTAGATTATTCTGAGTGTTTCCTCATGACTGCACCTGGCTAATGCATTTGGGGCTGGAATTCTACAGAAGCAATGCCATGCTTCTCCCAGCACATTATATCAGAAGGCACGTGTCAACTAAGCCCCTTTAGTTGAATGGTATATCAAGTTTCTGTGATTTAGTTGGTAACTTTGTATAAGTCTAAATGATTCATTCAAAGTTAAAAGAAACCCTTACTTACAAGCAGTGAGCTATCAATTACCATTATGGTTAGATATAGAATGCCCCTGAAGAGCTCATGTGTTAAGGTTCAGAGTTGATATAATTAAGTCATGAGGGTTGTAATCTCATCAGTGGATAAATCCATTGTAATGGATTTATTGGTAGGTGGGGTGTGGCTGGAGAAGGTGGGTCCCTGGGGTTGTGCCTTTAGGGACTGTGCTTTTGTTTTTGCACCCCCTTGCTTGCTCTCTCTTGCTTCTGGCCTCCATGATGCAAGAGCACAGTCCTTGCTCTCTTGTCTCTCTGCTTCATGCTGTCATGCCCTGAGATCTATAGATTCCTGGTCTCACATGAACTGAACCTGGAATCTCCAAAAAAATATGAGCAAATAAATCTACTTTCCTCTAAGTTGTGTGGTCAGGCTTTTTGGATTATAGCAGTGAGAATGTTGACCGAGGCAATTACTAAATGTATATTCCTTTAAAATGCTTAGTGCATAATGTGAAAAAGTTGAGTTAATGTCTCCCTAAAGTGGCCTACATATCAGGGTCACAAAAACTTGAGTGTAGAAGTAAGGGAGATCTCTACAGAGAAGAGTAGGAAGGGTAAATTCCAGGGCTCCTACTAGGCAAGAGCTGGACTAATTTGGACTCTGCAACATAGTATGGCACTCTTGGACAATAAAGTACGATGATAGCAATTAGTCAACATTTATAGATAGTTACTACAATCCATGTGTTGTCTGAAGAGGTGTATATTATTCCGCTGAATCCTTACAACCATATAAACTTCCCATTTTAGAAGTGAGTTCACTGTAATTAGGTCACTTCTCAAGACCACATAGCTAGGAAGTAGTGGAACTAGGACTTCAACCTACCTGCATCCAATCCCTGCGCTCATCACCACTGTATTATGTTGATTGCTCACCAGTTTTCTTCTCTGGAAAATGGAGATAGTATTCCATCCTGTGTTATAGGTATCTATGATTTAATAAAAGAAGCACTTAAATGTATGACTGTGGTTAGGCATATAATAAATTAAGTTTTATTGTCCCATAGTTATCATTGTACCCTGACTTTATTGGTGGGAGAAAAAGAGACTCAGAGAATTTAAATACTGGTCTAAAGCAAAATGTGGGAATACAGATTAAAACCTTAAACCACTAACTCAGTGCTTCTTTCCATTTTATACAAGGTCTCCTGGAAAGTGATTGTTACATTAAACATCAAGGGGCAGTTCATACCATAATAATGTGTATCTAAAGGTACAAATTAAAGACCTAATTTACTCATAAACTCATCAGGGATCAATCCTATCAGTGGTTTCCTCAAGAGAGGAAATAGAAGCCCTTTGGTTCCAGGAGCAGATGCAGGGCACACATTAGCAGTCTTGCTCCTGGAAGAAGTGTGTGCCTTTGTTATGGTTAGATATAGAATATCCCCTGTAGAGCTCATGTCATGAGAGTTGTAATCTCATTAGTGGATAATTCCATTGTAATAGATTTACTGGGTGGTAGCCTAGGCAAGTGGGATGTGGATGGAGAAGGTGGCTCCCTAGAGGTGTGGCCTTAGGGATTGTGCTTTTGTCTTTGAATCCCTTTGCTTGCTTTTACTTCTGGCCTCCACGATGTGAGGAACAGAACCCATGCTCTCCCTCTCTCTGCTTCCTGCTGCCATGCCCTGAGCTCCAGAGACTTGGTCTGACAGGAACCGAACCCTGAAAACTCCAAAACCATGAGCAAATAAATCTTCCTTCCTCTAAGTTGTGTGGTCAGTCATTTTGGATCACAGCAGTGAGAATGTTGATTTAACCTTGTTCATCACCCACTAGCTCACTCCAAAAAGAACTCTGAAACAGAGTACTTTTTTCTCTTACAAAGTGACAGGAATCAACTCCCATACTTTGGTTAGAGTCTAGTAATGGTCCTATAACTAGAAATAATTAGTAATTACACAAGCCATTTCCATTTACTGGGCTGCTGTTTCCATAATCACAAAATGAGGATATGGGTTAGAGAAATTCAAATATCCTTTTAAGCCTAATAATTTTATTATATTCTGAAATGCCTGATTGTTAAATTTTCCATTACTTTGGGCTTTTTGAGCAGGCATTGAGGAATCAATTAACTAATAATTAATCTTGCACTTGGTACGGTGTTAAATATTCATGTTTTTCATAAATGATGTGGCATTTTCCTCCCAAGGTCTGGAGTTTCAAACATGCATTTGTCTGTGCTTGCTGTCATCTGCCTGATGTCATATTGCAGTGCACATGATCAGGCTTTGTCTGACTGCTCGTTCAAAACTCCAAGTACTCCACAGAGTTTCAGATGACCTTGAATTGACATTGTTTGGCATAAGATGAAATGCATCCATCCAAACTGCTTTAAACTTACCTTGTTATCTTTCTGAGTAATACCAAAGGACACCAAAAGTTCAATCAGTGTTTGGTAAAGCATTCTTTTTTTTTCATATGCAAAGGTATTCTAAAGAAAGACCTCAGGAAGAATGCCTTTGCTGTGAACTTCTTCACCATATGCCACACATTTTAACAGCAAGATTAAAAAAAAAAAAGGAGGGGGCAGCATAATGAGAACATGTGGTTCTTTTTCTTATATCAGCCTGAATATTTTCAAGTTGAATTAACTTGAAAACAAAGAAATAATACCAAGATCCCAAATAAATGTTTATGACATCTCAATGTAATTGGTATACTGATTTATTCTTCAGAAAATTAGCTTAGTGTTTAAAGTTGAGTTTTCTTCTGAGAAAACTTCTTGCTCAAAGATTAAACAGAGTGAATTATCTTCCATAAGTTAAACTTGTTTCCTTTAATGTAAAATTTTAGTGCTATTTTTTATTTTATTCCTATGGAATAGAGCCTACTGATTAATAGACTTTCCAAAGATTATGATTGAATTTGATGAAGGATATAAATCCTCAATTTTTTAGCAAAGAATCACTGATATCCTGCACAGATTTCCCTATTAAATCTAGACACTGGAGGATAGGAAAGGATGGACTGAGAGAGAACAGTGACAATCTTGGGCCTAATTTTTAGTCATCCAGCAAAGGAGAGAAGAGATGTATGTAAATTAATTGAATCCAAGAAGACTGTGTCATATGACTGGAGAGATTCATAAATTACTTGGGGGGCTTTTGGCAGAAAGTAAAACCATTTCTAGATGGCAGATCAGGAAAAGCTTTGCAAGTAGGGTAATATTTGGGATGAATTGTGGAAAACATATTAAATGTGGGCATAGGAACATTTAAGGTAAGGAAACTTGAAGGAGAATGGATAGCTGAAGAAGAGGCAAAAGGGGAAGGAAACATAGGGTGTGTTTGAAAACTTGGTAGTGTTTAGTTTTAGTAGAACATGAAGAGTAGAGGAATTCTATGATAAAAATGTTAACTAGGTATGTGGGGGCAGTATTCAGGAAGCAAGTGGTTCAAAGGAATAAACTTTAACCCAAAATGTTATGTTCACACCACTGACTCTGTGTCTGGCATTATCCAGTTGGAAACCTTTATTTAACAGAAAAGAAGGAGCCAAAATATGTAGAAGCAGAACAGAAATGAAAGAGACAGGCAAGATGTACAGTTTGTACTAACTCAATTTTTTTTCCCTAGAGCAAACTTGTTAGTAAAACACGGGACAGGCAAGAATGTGTTTTTAATTCTCCTGTAGGTAGAAAGAGTATAAGAAAGAAAGAAAGAAAAAAAAAAACAAATTCTGGAATTGTGATTACTTGCAAACCAACGTCAACGGAATTGCTTGGAGTGTCAAGTTTTTCTTCTTGAAAGATGCCCAATGAAAGGAGAAGTCGGAATGCAATTTCGAGGGGAGAATAGGTTTCGTGAACTCTGTCATCATTTCATTTTGCCTCTATGCAAAGAAAATTGTATCTTATGTTCTAAGTCACAGTACATTTGTCCTCAGATAGTTTTACGCCATAGTCACCACCACCAATTTTCTGTCAAAATGTTTACATTATCTGTGGGTCTATTTCAGGAAGGAACAGAAACTGTTAGGCTGAAGGAAAATTTCAGTGAGTTTACAATATACTTTGGCTTCCTTATCAAATGCAAACTTTGCTTGCAAATGACATCTTATTGCAATACTATGCCGATGTGATCATTGGAAAGATCCGTTTGAGGATATCCAATTTAATTGTACTGTTCTTCAAATAACTGAGGAAGATGATTTTGCAGGATGTTTATTTGAGATTTAACCTTCATTAAATTGCAGAGTTGCCCAGGTTAGGAAAAAATAAGACAACCATTACAACAAAAAACACAAGCTATTGTTTCTTTCTTTCTTGTTTTTCACACTTTGTTGTATAAGCATCCATGTTTATATTACTTTTCCTATGGGGAGTGATTTATTTCAGGCTAACTCATGATGGATATGTTTTTCATGATTAAAATGAGTACTTTTTAACCTTAGGCTACGGCAGATGGGTGCATAAATATGAAACCGAACCAAGCCAAGGGTTGACTTGTTTGGTTTTTAATCTTTCTCTTAGCAATTTTTTTCTAGTAAAATCTCAGCAGTTGTTAAGAATTCTAGATCGGGTGATTTAATTCTTTTGGTTCCAAAGTCCAATGTTTTATTTTGGCAATGACAGGAACTGTTAAATTTACTCAAGAGCGTAGTATACCTAGTCTGTCTAATCCTGATCCTTGGGTGCTGTGCACGTGCTAATTGTTATAACACATCTCTCTTTTTAGCAATACCAGAAAGAAGTCTTTAACTTGGAAAATTATAAGGACAAGTAGAAAAAAATTAAAATCAGTCTTCATGTTCATTTGTGATCTTTATTTTATATGTAATATGTTTTCATAGTTTGGTGATAATAGTTTAAGATGAATACGCCGTATGATCTTATTCAGATGCCCTAACCACAGAGTGGATAAAATGGTCAGTCTTTGTTCATTCAGAAAAAGCATTAAGTGAGAAGAGTTAAACTGCCCTGGTAGAACAATGGCACACATATCTTGAAGCACTAATTTAAGCAGAGACTTATGCAACAGATTAGATCATACACAATCACAGAAATATAGTTCCAGTTTTACATGTTTATTTCTCTTTTCTAATGCAGGTCCTCTTGTCTGTCTTGGTCTAGATCTTGCACTTTGGCCATACTGTTCTAAATATTCCTGATTGTTGTCCATGTTATCCACTCTCTTGTCACATTCTGATGCATGCCAGATTACTTCCGTTGCTGGTATTAAATCCTAATTGCTGTGATTTCTCCGATTCCCTGTGATTGCTTAGGGTTCAGGAATTGCCTATGAAGCTGTTCTGCCTCTGATGCACGTCTATGACTCCAAATCTCTTTGATTCAGTTCTGAATCACTGGTGCACAAATCTTGATATGAATTTCTTCAAATAAATTCAAACGACTGAAAAGGTTCTCTGCAGTTTGGGGGCTGGAATTTGATAATCTCCTGGTGCTATCTGCAGATAAAGGAGATCATCCTCCAACTGAGTACTGCATTATATTCTTCTTTCTATTTTGAAAACCTTTCCTTTCTGTTCATTTTCTTCGTTGTCATCACCTACATGGGGAAAGAAGGGCCAGGTTGCAGGATTCAGCAAAGAAGAGCACTTACAAGGGGCACAGGGGGAGGTTCGGCACATGCCTGAGATATCAATTAGATATACAACTGAAATGTTGGGTAGAAATTAGAGACCCAAGCCTGGATATTGGGAAGCATTTCCGGTTGAATTTGGAGTCATCAAAATGCAGATATTCAAAGATTAAAGTAAGAAACTGAATGAGGGCACCAAAGGAGTTTGTCCAGAGAAGAAAACTGGTTCTAAGCAACAACAATATGTATGATTTTGAGTATGTATAATGAATTAGCATATCCACACGGGTCTATACATTTATGAATTTATACATCCACATTGGTCTAAATATCCACAATGGTCTATAAACTCATTTTGATTGGAAAATTTGGGAAAGTGGGGAATAAACTTGATTTGGATTTGCCTTGTAGGTAGACACGAGTGGTAATATTTAGCTATCAGTGTTTTGTGAAGGGGGCGGGATGCTCTGCATGCCTGACCCTGTGTGATAATGAGCTGGGTTATAGCAGGTTTCTGTTGTATAACTGGTGCTTATTCATATTCTATAGGAAAGGGGAGGCTGGCTTCACTAACAGGGACTTTAAGTAATTTTTCTGTTTCTGAAGCACCAAAATCATCTTTCTTATATTATTCATTCAGTAGCTTTTTCTCCATCTGAAGGGAAATGTCTTGGCAAGTGTGAAGGCACTTCCATTTTCTTCCTTGTTAATTCCTTTCACATGATAAATTGCAGGGAACTGCACTGAAATCCCTTGAAATTGAAAAGTCAGCTTACATGAATGCTTAGGAGTAAAAGCTTTAAACATAATAAGTCCGTAGATATTCAGCTGAGAGAATTTTCAGAAACATTTGTAGTCGATTGCTACCTTTTATGGGTACACATAGATTCATTCGCATACTTTTCAATACTTCTGCCTGGGTGGTCAATCAGAGTTATCTGAAATGATTGCAACCCCCCCCCCCCAGGATTACTTGAAACATCTCATATTTTTTGAAGATAAGGTCATTCATAAAATCATTCTTCTTTCAAAATGCAGCAAGCCAAAAAACTTTCAGTTTCTCCTTATATCAGTCTGTACAAATATAAACTGCTTCTGTTTCCAACCTGGCCTCTGTGTCTCTTGGCCATAATAGAGGTCCTCAAGCTATTTATTTTTTCATTTTAAAATGCATGTGTGTTCATAAAACATTTTGAAGCAATTTCAACCTATTTTGGCATTACAAAAAAACCTCATTGCTTTACAGTAAAGTTTTATAAGATAATTTAAAATATCAAAATTATTTTGGCTTCTCAGTCATCAAAATCCAAGTCATAAATTTATGTATACTATATATACTATATATATTATGTATGTGTGTATATTATAATCAAAAATAAAAACAAAGCAACAACACAAAATGCATACAAAGCATTCACTAGTAAAAGTATACTGGTGAAAAGAATAATCACACTATCTCAAAGAATAGCCACCACACCCCTATAAATCTTAATGATGAGGAGAAAAAGACACATCTGGGATGGAAAGATCTGGCAGTCTAGCAGATATGAAATACCATAATAACTGAAACTTCACGTTACTTATAGTGCGCAAACTAGCATTGTGTTCCTCCTGTTGAAACACGCTGAAAAGCACACATTTCTTTTGAAGCATTCCTGCTGAAAATGTTTAGAACCTAAACATTAGGAAATATTAGAGAAGTCTACGTAGTAGCATTCTTATAATACACATGGTCTGTCTCTTTGAAAATATCAGTTATGTGAAAAAATAGAGGTGGAAATTCTAGATTAAAAGAAAAAATAAGGAAACATCAAAAACTATTTGTGATACTTGAATAGATTTAAGGTAAAAGCGTTTTAATATAAATCGTAACAAGGCTTCTGGGTTGTGATTGTAGCATTAAGGCTACCCAGGAAAATGTCTTTGTTCTTAGGATGTAATTTTATTTTATTTTATTTTATTTTTTTGCGGTATCGGGGATTGAACCCAGGGGCGTTCTACCTCCGCGCTACACCCCCGGCCCTATTTTTTATACTTTATTTTGAAACCAGGTCTCACAAAGTTGCAGAGGGCCTCACTAAGTAGAGAGAGAGAGAGAGAGAGAGAGAGAGAGACAGGGAGAGAGAGAGCGCGAGAGAGAGCGCGCGAGCTGAGGCTGGCCACGAACCCGGATCCTCTGGTCTCTGTCTCCCAAAGTAATGGGATTACAAGCGTGCGCCACCACGCCCAGCGAGGATGTAATTTTAGAAGTACAATGGAGTGATGTATACAACTTACTTTCACAAAATTTTACATACATACATACATACATATGAACACGCATAGACAGACATGTATGAAGTATATATAGAGATATGTTAATAGTTGGGAAATATAATCATAAGGGTGAAGGCCTAATTAATAGTATACTATTATTTCAACTTTATTGTATGTTTAAGTTCCTTCCAAAAGCTGGGGAAATAAATAATTACAAATAAGAAGAGTTGGAAAATATATCTCATGTTATAAATGACTCTTATTTTAGGGGCATACTTTAAATATATCATCTTCATGATAATAAGTTATTTCTCAGACAGTGCTTTGCGCTTTACCAAACATCATTTTATATTATCAATTTAATGCTCAAAACTTCATGAATGTCATACTGAATGTCATATATTTTAGTTTTTTGCAGATGGAGAATGTTTAGTCACTAAATTTAAATGCCTTGCCCAAGGTTTCATAGGTTAAAAAATATGAGAAAACTAAACAAACCTGTGACCAGATCCAAAGTGTTCTTTGCACTTAAGTTAGATTCATTATATGTATATGTTTGTGAGTGTGTGTTTTTCCAACTATTAAAAAAACCTTTGAAAATTTCATGGGTGGCTCTTAGCTTTGGTAGGTAGGACATAGAGCTAATAAAGTATATATTTTAGGCTCAATTTCTATATAAAGAAAGAAATAGTGAGTTTTCTCCATTACTGTACTGCTAATGAATGGAATTAGTATCAGGGGTTCAGACCATGGAGTGCTTTTGCTTTAAGAAAATGTTATCCAAAGGGGCTAAATACACACGTTGGTGAAAGGAGAGTCTTCAATAAATGGTGCTGGAAAAAATGGATATCCACAGGTAGAAGAACGAAACTAAAACCTTAATTCTCACCAGTCACAAAAATCCACTGAAAAATTGATTAAAGATTCCAATCTAGGACCCAAAAAATATAAACATAGAAAACATAAGGACATTGGAATAGACAAGGAGTTTTTTAAATATAAGAAACCAAAGCATAGGAAACAGAAGCAAAAATGGCCAAATGGGATTACATCAAACTGAAATGCTTCTGCAGAACAAGAGAAGTAATCAACAGGGTGAAGAGATGACCCACAGAATCGAAGAGAATGCTTGCAAACTCTACACCTGGTAAAGAATCAATATCCACAGTACATAAAGAACTCAAATAACTCAATAGCAAAAAGCCCAAATAATTAGATTTAAGTATGGGTCATAGGGCTAAATAAGAATTTCTTAAAAGGAGACATGCGAATGGTAATAGCCATATGAAAAAGTATGCAGCCTCACTATTAATCAGGGAAATGCAATTCAAAACTACAAATGAGTTATGATCTCACTCCAGAAGGATGGCTGTCATCCCAAAGACCAACGATAACAAGTGCTGGTGAGGTGGCTGAGAAGAGGAGACCTGTGCATTTTGCAGGAGGAAATGTAAATGAGGACCGCCATTGTGGGGAAATGTGTGGAGGACCCTCAAAAATTAAAAATAGAATCACCATTGGATCCAGGAATCCCAATATTGGGCATATATTCAATGGAAATAAAGTTAGTGTATTGAAGAAACAGATATCTTTACTTCCCTGTTGATCACAACACTCTTCACAGCATCCAAGCTCTGAAATCCTCTGAGGTATCTATCAGTGGATGAATGGATACAGAACATATGGTAAATGCACAATGAGATCTATTCAGTTATAAAAAGAATGCATTGAATCCGGTCATTTACAACAACATGGATGAAACTGGAGATTATTATGACAAGTGAAATAGGCTAGGTACTGAAAGACAAGGACTACATTATCTTGCTCATGTGTATTATCTGAAAAAGCTGATCACAGAGAAGCTGAGAGCCCAGTGGTAGTTGTCAGAAATGGAAGAAAGTCAGGAGGCAGAACGATGGGGAAATGGTGATCAATTGGTACTAAATTATATTAGATAGGAGAAATAAGTTCTGGTAATCTATTGCACAGTAGGGTGACTGTAGATAACTATCATGCTCTGAATATTTCAAAAAAGCTAGAAAAAGGATTTTGAATGTTTTTACTGGAAAGAAATAGTAAATGTGTGAGGAAATTGATATGCTTACTTGATTTGAACATCGAACAATGTGTGCATGTATCAAAACATTACAGTGTAATCCATAAATATATAGAATTTTTATGTGTCAATTAAAATAAAAATTTAAAAGGGAAAATGTCTTCCCTGTAACTTGCATATACTTTGTTTTCTCTGTAACTTGTATATACTTTTTTGATTCTGGCTTAAAACTTTTCTTATTAACCTATTATGCTTATTTGATAGTTACAACTTGATAACTCAAATATATCTAAATCGTTATGGTTCTGACAATTATACAATCTTTTTTTGGCATTTGAAAAACACAAATTCAAATTAAATAAGACAATCTTGCTGATGTTTTGTAAATTTGAAAAGACACTTATTTAACTTATATTTATACTATGCAGGAACAAACACCCTATAGTTGCATTTATGATGATATTTTTGTAGGTTTTTTAGTGTAAGATGATAGAAATATTTATCATGTGAAATCATTACTATGATCTTAAATTCGTTTGTTTAGCAGTTTCTTTTGAAATTTTTCATTATGTCAGCAGATTCTTACCAACAGAGCCAAACAAGTTACTGAACAAAAACTAAGCGTCTTATGGAAAGAAGTAAGGTGGTCTCTGTGATATGGTTTTTCACTTTGTAATAGTATCATTGTGCATTTTAATTCCAATGATGTAGTCTATGACTGGTTCTTTAATTGTTTATATGTCTTCTAGGCTTAATATGCTGAGTTACAGACTGATTTACATAGATGCTCTGTTGCTCTTGTTGCTTACGGGGCTCCAGGGTGACTTGACTCTGGGCAATTCTGCTACCTCTGAGATGAAAGAGACATTACATAGCTTGATTCATTTACTGACGGGCAGGCTGTCTCCATTCCTCTCTTCTTCCTTTCACGAAATGTTCATTGAATATTTAAAGTTAGAATGAACTACATTATGATGTGAAACTATAGCACACCAATAAAACTATATATAAACAAGAAAGTAGCATTTTGAAAAAGAAGTTTAAAAAGGGAATGCCAGTTCCAGCGAGTATTAAAAGATATAGCTATAGTGATTTTTAAAAATAAACACTGATTTTTGTTCTACCTATCCAAAAGCATGGGAGATTTTTCCATCTTCTAAGGTCTTCTTCAATTTCTTCCATTTGTGTTTAAAGTTTTCCTTGTAAAGGTCTTTCACCTCGGTTAGGTTTACTCCTATGCATTTTATTGTTTTGGGGTCTATTGTGAATGGCATTATTTTCTTCTCAGTGGATTCATGGTTGGTGTGTAGAAAAGCTATTTTTTTTGTAGATTGGTTTTGTATCATGCTACTTTGCTGAATTTGTTGATTAACTCCAGAAGTCTTTTCATTGAGTTTTTAGGCTCTTCTAGGTATAGAATCATGTCATCTGTAAACAGAGATAACTTCAACTCTTCTTTTCCCATTTGTATACACCTGATGAGCAATATTTTTGAAAAAAAAAAAACGTTTTTTGCCTTCCATGAAATGATTACTATTACGCATTGTTTCTTTGTTGGTATAGTATCCAGAAAATAAAAAATAACCTTAAAAATGTGTATATTCTGTAAACTCATATTGAATTAAACATTTTAATCCTAACTACATTATCTATAACAGTATAAGTGCATTTTGAAGGAAGATGTTTATCCCATAATTTTTCAATATTGAAATATCATAACATTCAATAGTTTAGCCATTGCTTGTAAAGTTATACTGTGATTTTAAAAGATACATCGCAAATAGAAAAATGGCCAAAAGATTTGATATGAATTTACAAAAATGAGTAATATATATGAAAATGTACTCAAACTCTGCATTATTCAGTGAAATAAAATAAAAATATAGAGTAGTATTTCTAATCTATCATAAGACTAAAACACAGCATAATATCCAATGTTATAAAGGAGATAGGGAACACAATTCTACCATAGATTGAAGTGTAAATTGGTACACCATTTTTAGAGAACAACTTGTCAGTACCAATCAAATGAAAAATATATAAAACTGCTGACCAGCAAATTCTACTTTAAAGTTAGCTTTCATATAGAAACACTGAAAAGAGTTGGAAAGGATGTTTATTTCAGCTAGTCTTGAAACATCAAAATACTGGTAAAAATTTAAATGTCCATAAAATAAATATAAATAAATAAAATAAATGTGCATCAATTATTATACAACCATCATGAGGAATATTACAGTTATTGAATAAAATAAAATAAGTTTTATGTTCTGGAATAGTAAGATGTTCTTTATTTGCTGCTGAGACAAAAAGCAATTTGCAAGTAAACATATAAAACATGATCCTTTACTTGTATTTAGTCTGTCTATCATGTATGTATGTATGTATGTATCTATCTATCTGTCTGTCTGTCTATCTATCTATCTATCATCTATCATCTATCAATCAGTTTATTCATCCATTCCTATCTTGGAATCTGGTAATACATATGAGGAATAAGGATGATTAATAGGTGAGGATTTTTACATTGTAATTCTTTACTTCTTACTCTTGCACATATA
Source organism: Glis glis (assembly GCA_004027185.1). Lineage (NCBI taxonomy): Eukaryota > Metazoa > Chordata > Mammalia > Rodentia > Gliridae > Glis > Glis glis. The sequence goes on from PVJS01000360.1 coordinate 129,963, forward strand.
ATTTATGATCAAAATAATAAAAACAATAAATATATTCTGAGGGGACATTGATAACATAATTAAAGCTTACATTGCTCACTGTAAGTAGAGAAAAATATAAAAGTGTTAAAATATATAGAATTCACAATTCTGCATTATATTAAGGCTGCAACTTTGTAAAACTAATAAATAAAACCACCAGCATAAAAATACAGAAAGATATATACCTGAGTATTAAAATGTGCTTATTTCTGGGACATCAGGGTTGGGAATGGTGGGTATTTTTCTGTATTTTGCATAGATTGCCTAATGAGTCAGCACACATAACTTTTATGATGGTAAAAAGAACTTAAACTAGTGTTTGTAAAACAATTCACTTGCATGAAATGCTGTTGTCAGTATTGCAAGAGTGAGGGGGTAAAATAGATGATTAACATATTCACAAACGGAATTTAAAAGTTTGTAATGTGTAGTGGTTAGGAACATGACCTGGACTGTCTGCCAGACTCTCTGGGTTCACCTTCCATGAGAATTAAATTCACTAAAGTAAATGTGTGAATGTTCTATGGCTGTTATGACAACCACAGACTGGGAGACTTGAAACAAAACACACGTTTTCCCTTCATTCTCTCTTAGTTCTGGTTGGGAATCTCCATCACTGGGTCAAGTCAGGGAGAAGACAGAGTGGTGCTCCCTCTGCAGGCTCAGGGGAGAATCAACTTCCTGGTCTTTCCACATTCTAGAACTGCACTCCTTTCATTTCTTGGCTCCTGACCCTTTCTCTACCTTCAAAGCCAGAGCAAAAGCATCTTGTTTCCGTGTTCACATTGCCTCCATCTCTCTGTACTAAAACACCTCCTGACGCTTGTACTACATTTAGTGGCCATTGGATAAACCAAGACAATCTCCAGCAAATGCTAGATCAATGTTGGTTATTAATATATAAAGGTAGTTTGTGATCAGGGTGATATAAAAGGCCCAGTGATGTATTAGGGAAGCACATGGAACTACAGAGGAAGCAGACTTGACTTCTTTCTGATGATAGTAACAGCATAAGAAAATAGCAAGCCCTGAGATGAATAACTAAATTTTGGGTTTGCAAAGATGGGGTCACCCCAGGTTTGATGAGATGCATAATACTGCTATTCTCCATGCCTTCCATCCTGTACCCCACTACTTGCTTTGTTCTCAAAAGAAAAAGTGTTTATGATCTGTGTAGAGTTTAATTTCCCTCCAAGTGAATGAGAATATTTCTTTGCATTTTTGAACATCAACTTCCTCCTCCGTAAGATGGTTATTAAAATATCTCACTCATAGGCCTCAAGATTAAATAAAGTAATGGTTAGAGAATTATTTTGTAAAAGGTAATTTTTTCCACAAATATCAGTTATAATGTTTTTTCCACATTATTATTAAGTATATGGGACGCCATCATTCCCAGGAATAATACAATAGCTACCCTAACAGCTTGATCGAATTAAAAATTCGCTTTTGCCAAAGATCTGGACAGTAAAGAAGGCAGGTAAAAAGATACTATGGCTGTTTCTGAAAGTGAACTTTAAACTATTTGCTTAGATGGACCAAACCAGATGGAAGATTTGGGCAAATAGGTAAAATTCTGTCCTAAATTAATCGATAGTTTAATTCAACAGAGTTCACCATGAGAACAAAATTATCACTTTGTTTATTTACTTATTTGTTCTCTTCCCATATTTTCTTTCATGTCTTGAGGCTAAAAGATTTTCATCTAAACTTATTCCTCTCCCTCAGCAATTTTTTTTCAGATTTATTTCCATTTCTTTTCTTTGACAACCTTCTCAGCCAAGACTGAAATGATTCTCTTTGGTGAATTTCTTTGGAAACAAGTGGAATTCTTGTCTCCATGGGTGGCTCCCAGAATATCACCCTGAAATTGTTAGAGATGATAATATGGCTGGCTCTTATACCCTATTGGTTTGGCTGAATAACATATTTTTTTTTTACCTGTGTGGATCTTAGAAGAGAAAAATCTTTGGAATGATGAACTCTGGGTTGTACTTATTAAGAAGACATTATCTGATTCTCTTTCTGTAGAAATTTCCTCTTCAGGTTATGGAGAAGTGGCTAAGGGGCCACGAGGTATAACAAATAGTAAAGGTTTCATTGACCTACCCTGGAACATCTCAACAGCCTGAATCAATCCTCATCTCTATTGTGGAGGTGGGAGCATTCTCTATTTTTTTTTTACTTTTTTTAATCAATGAATAATGGGGAAAAGAGTCTTGTCATCTGTTAATCCTGGATAATAGCATTTTCCTTCTTCATTGTTATTAAAGAAATGGATGCTTTTGGAGTCAGAAGTGGGAGCACATGGGGTTTAAAACACTCTGCCATCCCATTAAAGGCTCGGCCAAGGAATATCTATAGTTTACAGGAAACAAACAGGGCTCTGAGTGACCAGAACCTAATGTTTCCCTGATAATACATCTCATTAGCTGTGTCCCTTCAAACCAGACAATTTGGAGGGGCCATTCAGGTTACTTAGGGGAAAAGGAAGGGTCTAGTCTTTTACTGGTTTCAAGGTATTAAACACAAAAGGAAAAGTAAATTAAGCTTGTCAAATAGACCCAGCCACTGGTGATAAGCCATAATTAAGTTTAAGATTTAGTTTCCCTTCGTGGAAATTATAAAAGCTATATTATCATTTACTTAAACTATTAAGTAGTAGATGATGGTAAGAAAAATGTCTTAAAATGAACACTATAAATAATATAATTTGATATATTAAGCACATTTCATATGATATACATGTAAATATATCTATTTTTTATATATATATATATATATATATATATATATATATATTTCTTGGAGTGTGAATTTACCATAAAGACACATTACTCAATCACTCATATTTTGAGATCTGTTAATGACATTCAGTCGTCACAATAATCCCGTGACAGTGACAATCATCCCATTCTACAGACAAAAGAACAGAGAGAAGGGAAGGAATCAAATCTGGGTCACACCGCAGGTGCCAGACCAGGTCTGGAGCCATGTTTTTCTGGTTGTAAGACCAACCTGACAATCGACTCTCACAGAAACAGTGTCCACAGGAAGGGAAATCGTTCGTGGCTAATTCTTTTCTCCTGCACCACTGTGGCCTGGTTGCTGACTCTCATGACTAACTAGTTGTCTGGGCTGCAGGCAATGTCTTGGAAGGAAAAGGAGTCAGGATGCCAAATAAGATTTCTAATGTGTGCAAGTTTCATACAGCAAGAGGAAGTGTGGACAGATAGTACCTTGCTGCTGATGAAATGGGACACTTCCTGAGATGGATGTCTTTAAATACAGCAATTTCACTCTGTGTGTGTGTGTGTGTGTGTGTGTGTGTGTGTAAAATAGAACCGAGGATGCCAAACCCCCAAGCCTCAAATGCATATTTATGAAATATACTGATGTGCCTATAAACAAAAATATCCATGTGCTCAGATGGAACATATCATTCCTCAAAGTACCCTTGGTAAATATGACACTATAAATCCAGGGCTCCCCAAGAAAGATGTTTTTAGTTTGTTTAGCAGGCAGGAGGGGAATTTGGCCCTTTGTGATTTTATCTGCTTTAGAAAATGGGGGGAAATTCTTTCTATTGCTCAAGGGTTTTGGGCACAGAAGTTAGAAAAAGAGAGAATTACAGCATTAGCAGTCTATGTAGCAAACTCACAGTTTGGCTAGTAAAATATAAATACTTGCTGTGGCCAAAGAATAGCACATTGATTAGGAAGGTAGGGGGGGCTGCTCAGGGCTGGGAGGGTCATACGGGTGCTGGCGTGGGCTCGTGAAATCTTTGTCTGGATTCAGGGGCTAGCTGTGCACCCCCCGCCCCCAGGCACCGACAGCTGCAGTTCTTAATAAGTTATTACATCCCAGGCTGAGCAGGCAACATGGCACATTAGAAAATGTGTTGAAGAATGTGCTGCCTTGTAGAGTTTACATTCTGAAGAGGCTAGAATGGAGCCCCTGAGACCTTTCTTGAAAGGATGTTAAAATAGAGGGACTTCCCGGGAAAAGCCAAAGTGGTTTCTACCAGCGATCTAAAGGCTGCAAGTCAGCTTGCCAATAGACAGAGAGCAGGGACCAAAGTCCTTCCTTCCTATGAAAAGGTTCCTGCCACAGTGGACAAGTGGGTATTGTTACCGAGAGGAACAACAGCACCTACAATACCAATAAATAAACAGTTTTGCCTATTAAGTTCACTACTGTTCACTACTCTTAGCATTATTAGCATTGATGGCAGAAGACACTCCGTGTAAGTGGGTTTCAATACAAATAAAACATAAAGGCAAAGAACAGTGTCTAACTTGTAAGGAGTCTGTGCTTCATGGGTAAATGTACTCCTGATTTAGCAGGAAGATACAGTAACACTTTTTTGAACACCTGTTAAGTGAAAGGTACTATGGAGGTTTTTGTGTATGTTTGTGTGTGTGGGTATGTGTTCTGGGGATTGACCCCAGGGACATTCTCCTTCTGAGCTAGTCCCCCAGCCATATTTTTTTTTTCATTTTGAAACAGGGCCTCACTAAGTTGCTGAGGCTGGCTTCAGACCTGCGATCTTCCTGTCTCAGCCTCCCAAGTACTGGGATTACAGGCATGTGCCACCATGCCTGACAAGAAGAATCATCTTTAAATCAAAATATTTATGAAATTGTTCTATCATTCAAAATGCTTTAGTTGAAGCACATGATCTCCAACTCACCCTCCTATAGCAGTCTCCAGGAATCTGAAAAGGGGTATATTTTGGAAACCTTCAAAAGACTTGCTCCTTCTTTCATACAGGAGTCTATAGGAATGAATAGCATTGAACGTTTTGCAGTTGATTTCTGTGCCTTACAGCAATCTGTAGCAGTTGAGGCAATCTTGCTTCTATGAATAGAGAACCAGTGGTGAGGGTTACAGTGCCCCAGAAAGAGAGTGACCTTAAGAGTTGCTATGCAGCCATTTCATAAACTCAGCCTGTGACATTTTTGGTATCAATTTTTGAGGCACCCAAAGTTACAGTGAACCATCACGGCCTATTACATAGAATACATTCAAGACAGAGGTCTATAGTTTCTGATACTCTCAAACTTGATGTAAAGAGATATTGCTGACTGATAAATGTGCACTTGGGTCTCAGTGTTTTATTCCTATGAACCCTCCCTGGTCCTGATATTCCTCTGGAGTAAATTTTTATTTTAGTCTTAAAGGAACCAAAGATTTTTCCTAAAGAATTCTTCCTGTAGTGGCTGGAGTAAAATCAGCCCTTTGCCAGGTCTACGTCACGTCAGCTTTAGATTGGGGAACGAAGCAAATGAGATTGCTGAAATCAACTCCTAATTTTATTTATTGGTGCATTTATTGGCTCCTCCATTCCCTAAAAGTAATGTTCACTTGTCGTAATACCTTGGGAGAAATACAAAATACTTAAGCTCTCTGTATCTTGCTTTTATTGTTTTTTACAACTGTGAAATGGATATAATGATAACTTAGTGCCTACATTGAGAGTCGTGAGGATTGAAGAAGCTAATACATAAAACACATTTGAATAGTTCTTGACATATGATAAGCGCTATATAGTCGCTTGAAATTATTATAATCACTACTGTTACTTTTCTTTTTATCCCTGTGAAAAACTTAAGAAAATGTAAAGGGAAAATCACCATCATAGTTCTTCCATCCAGGAGTAACTTACAGTATACTAAAGTATTTCTTATTATTATGTTATTCTGTGTATTATTATGAGTGTTTTCTTTCTTTCTATATAAAACTAGCTTTATACTAACATACTCTTTAGTAACTTATTATTGTACACACCACTTTATTGTGAGCATTTCAGTGTTGGAATGCTCTTCAAACACATGCTCTTTATTCTGCATAAGACTGATTTGAAATATCCTTCACAGATGAATATTGTGTTGCTTCCATTTTCTGAAACAATTATTAAAGATGCTGTAATGAGGTGGGTGTATCCACCGATCATAATGAGGTGGGTGTATCCACTGATCATATATCATTCATTCATCCAAATAATGTTCATTTCCCACCTATTACGATAAAGACCATATATAAAAAAAGACCAAATATCTGCCTTCATAGATTTATGTTCCAAGGGGAAGAGACAGATAGGCAGATACGTAGAGCATATAGAGTATAGTATAGTAGAAAAACACAGCTGTGTAAGGAGGAAGACAGGTGAGTGAGAGCCGGTGATGTTTTCAGGGAGAGAATGCCTCACCGAAGTGATACTTGCAGACTCCTGGGGGATGTCAGAGTAAAAGCCATTAGGATGCAAGGGGCTGGGAGGTAGGTAGAAGAGAATTCCCACCCAAGGAGAAGGGCAGGAGAGACAGAGAAGGCCTGGGTCAGAGCAGGTGCTGAGGTAGGATAAGGTTGTGGACATGGGTAATTAAAAAGGTGGCCAGTTCATGAATGCATTCTGTGAGCCAGTGTTAGTAACTGAGGGGATTGTTAATACAATCTGCATCATCCTGACCCCCAAATAGAATGAGCCTTCTATCTATCCAGAGAGAACTATGTAGATCTCTGCTAAACTCAGGGATGGCTGCTGGAGAAGCAGGATCTCCTCTCCCCCTCATGGAGATTAGAATCTATGGGGACAAAGAGGAGCAAAAAAAACAGTGGTTATATAATGATAAGTGGCACAATCCTAGGGGAAATGGGTTTCTCTAGGAAAATGGGATTGCAGGAGGGCATGGCAGCAGGTCCCAAGGCAATGGGACAGGTGAGATACAGTGTGTTATCAAAAAATAAAATGGTTCATTTTATTTATTTTTATTTTTTATTTTATTTTATATACTTTTATTGGTGCATTATAGTCTCACATCATAATGTAAATCGTAGCGATAGTGACATACATGCACACAGCACTTGGTTCATTGTGAAGCTGTGTGTTCACAAGGCTGGTGTTTCAGGGATCTGAGAATCTCAAATAATGGGCCCTGGCACTCTTTTTTTTTTTTTTTTT